>VMDR010023840.1:0-15360 GCA_007922815.1 Macrotus californicus | reverse complement strand
ATTCTAAGATTTACATGAAACCACAAGAGATCTGAATAGCCAAGGCAATCTTGAGGAAAAAAGTTGTAAATTTCATTCTATCTACTTTATAAGGCTGTAAAAATCAAAATAGCATGATAATGGAAAAGAACAGAGAGCCCAGAAGTAAACTCAGATCAATGTGGTCGATTAGACTATGATAAAGAATCAAAATATACAGTGGATTAAAGGCAGTTTATTCAATAAATAGTGCTGGGAAAATTAGAGAGATACATGCAAAAAAAGAAACTAAGTTACATTCTTTCAACATATAGAAGAATAGTCAAAATGGATTAAAGACTTAAATGTAAATCCCCAAACCATAAAACTCCTAGAAAAAAAACATAGGCAGTAAACTATCATTGCTCTTATTAATGTATTTTCTGACATACTTCCACAGGTGATGGAAAATAAAGAATAAACAAATGGCACTACATCAAATTAAAAAAAAAACCACTTTTGTACAGCAAAAAAAAAAATCAAGAAAACGAAGAGACAAGTTACTAATTGGGAGAATATATTTTCCCGTTATACATCAATAAGAGGTTAATATGCAAAGCTCTTTATAAGCTTACACAACCTAACAAAAAATTACCCTGGCCAGTGTGGCTCAGCTGGTTGGTTGTTGTCCTGCCAACCAAAATATCATGAGTTTAATTCCTCGTTGGGGCCCATGCTCAGGTTGCAGACTCCATGCTCTGCCCTCACATTGGGGCATGTGCAGAGGCAAAAGGCAACAAATCAATGTTTTTTCCTCACATCAATGTTTCTCTCCCTCTCTCTCTCCCTTCCTTTCCCTCTCTCTAAAATAAAATAAAAGTTATAAAAAATACAAAAAAATGGGCAGAAGATCTGAATACATTCTCCAAAGAGAATATGCAGATGGCTAATAGATACATGAAAAGATGCTCAGAATCACTACCAGAGAAATGAAAATTAAAATCACCATGAGATAGCACCTCAGACCTGTCAAATCGCTAAAGCAAGTGCAGTGAAGACGTGGAGAAAAAGGAACCCTTGCGCATTGTTAGTGAGAATGCAAATTGGGTCAGCCACTATGGAAAACAGCAAGAAGGGCCCTCAGAAAATTAAACATACAACTACCTATTTCCCAGCAATTATACTTCTGGGTATTTATCTGAAGAAACCCAAAACAATATTCAAAAAGATATTTGCACCTCTGTATGCATTGCAGTGTTATTTACAACAGCCAAGCTACGGAAGCAAACTAAGTGCCCATTGATAGATAATTGGGTGATGAGGGGTGATACATATATACAATGGAATACTACTTGGCCATAAAAAAGGAAACCTTACCATTTGTGAAAACATGGATGTACCTTGAAGGTATTACACTTTGTGAAATAAGTCACAGAAACACAAACATTGCATTATTTTATTTACATGTGTGATCTAAAGTAAAATTAAAAATAAAGTAAAATAAAAAATTTTTGAAATGTAACTAGACAGCAACAACAAAAAAGGAGAAAGCTTTCTGTTAAGAGCAGTTTTCCTACAATTTCACATTATAGGAAAGTCATTCAGAGATTTGGGAGACACATTTTCTGGGCTTTTTAATTGAGAGAAAAAGGTGCAATTCCTGCTTGTCATGGGGTTTTGATAACAATCACGATCATATTGGCAAACAAAATAATAAAATAGCTCTGATTATAGTAAAGCTTTTTTATCTCTTCTTTCAAAATTATATTGTGCCTTCCACCTGTGTCGGATGCGCTGCAATAAGTGGAGGAACAAATCACAGCAACATGTCATGTCTACTCCAGTGACACTTTTCAAGGTCAAGAACGACTCTGGTAGAGCCAGAAATTAAGATCTCCTTGAAACACCAATCAATTGTGGTTAGTCGTAGGTAAACGCCACATCGATCCTAGAATAAAAATTCAAGTCCTGCTGCTCTGACTCTATTTCTTGGGTCCTGTTAATTAGAACACACTATTGAACTACCAAGAGAGTTACTGTGCACATAGTCACAGCCTTTCCATCCAGTTTTTTGGCTAACATTAAAGACGGCTGAGCTCGTTTGATAGTTTCAGCATTTACTTTGACTTCAAATACCTCTCTTGCATGTTTTGTGTTCTGCCCTCCTTACTATCTTGCCTGCTTCTCTCTCTGCTTCTTCATGTCAACGCCCCCATCGTTGTATCGATTGCTCCTTCTCACAAATACTGTATGAGGATATATTACATTGCTGGTCATAAATTATTGACATGTGAATCCATACACAATGCTGAAATGGATTTTCCTGGGTAGCTGTGCTTCTGATTTGAAACCTGTTAAAACAAAAGACAATTTGGTAGTTAGAACAAATATTAAAAATACTGTCTACTGTCTACACAATGCTGAAATAAACTGGTGAAGATATTAGTATAAAGAGTTTCTGAAGTGTTTATATCATTGGAAAAGGGGATTTGAATTTAGATTGTATTAGTTCTCAAATGGTAACATATCATTCATTATTAAGGCATAAAAATGACTAAAAATGTATTTTATTGAATTCATTGGAGTGACACTGATTAATGAAACTATACCAGTTTCAAGTGTACAACTCAATAACACATCATCTGCACACTGCAGTGTGCACCCACTACCCAAAATCAAGTTTCTTTCCGCCACCATTGATCTCCCTTCTGACCTCTTTCACTGCCCCCCACCCTCCTTTCCTTTTGGCAAACATCATATTGTGCATGGTTTTTTTCTTAATAGCTTCACCTTTTTAACCCAGCACCCCACCCACCTCTCCTCTGACAGCTGTGTTTGTTCTCTGTATCTATGAGTCTGTTTCTATTTTGTTTTTCATTTTGTTCATTAGAATTCACATATAAGGGAAATCATATAGTACTTGTCTTTCTCTGATTGGCTTATTTCACTTAGTATAAAACTCTCTAGGTCCACCCATGCTGTCACAAAAGGTGAGATTTCCTTTTTTTTAATGGCCAAGTAGTATTCTATTGTGTAAATGTACCACAGCTTTTTTATCCCCTCATCTACAGATGGGTACTTGGGCTGCTTATATTTTTAAGAACTACCACCGGTTGCATAAAATTAAATAAAGCTTCTGACAAAAAAACATTTAATATTCTATAGATGGCTCTTTGCTTATTTCTCAAATTCTTATCTAGAAGTATATTTATCAAATAAAACAACATTTAGTGAAATTACTACTGGGTATATCAGAGAGTAGACCAAGTAGAAAAATTTTTGCTGAAAGGGATCTAGAACTAAATCAAGAATCAGAGATACCAAAAGCCATTTAAAGAAAAGGCAAAAAACCCTATATATTTTAATGCATCCTGAAGGCAGAATTATGTTAGAAGACCATGTCAGATAATTACAATAACAATTATGGGTAAGAGGAAGCATGGGTCTGCTCTGTTTGCTCTTCAGTCTCCTGAAGGAGCAGTGTTAATTAGTCAGGCAGGGCATCACTGAGCCTTGCTATAAAAGCTGTAGTCATACTCTTCATCTTGCACATCTATCTTGTCTTGGGCCTGGGCTTGGAGGATTGAGAGAATTTTTCTGTAAAAATGAATGGGCTAAGAGCATGAAACAATTTTGAACCAGGCCTCAGGGAGAATTCTGACCAGTGTTCTCTAAAAATTTTTCTTGACATTCAAGAGTTTTTGGATATCAAAGAGCTAGATTAAGTTACAGTCACCCAGAAAACCTAGGCATAGTAACATATCAAAATATTAATTTGGGCCCACTCTTGTGATTTTAGAAAGAGCACAGTATTTCTGATATATCTTGGCAGGCAAGAGAAGCAAATGAAAGAATGAAGAAATGGTACTACATTAAACTAAAAAGTTTTTTCACAGCAAAGGAAACCATCAAGAAAATAAAAGGACAACCTACTTATTAGAAGAAATTTTCCAATGACATATTTGATATAAGGTTATTATCCAAAATTTATAAAGAAATCATGCACCTTAACAATAAAAAGCAAGTAATACAATTGAAAAATGGACAGTGGAAATGAAGACACATTTCTCCAAAGAGTGCATACAAACAGCCAATAGATATATGAAAAGGTGCTCAAAATCACTAATCAACAGAGAAATGCGAATTAAAACCACCATGAGATATTACCTCACACTTTCAGAGTGGCTATCATCAATAAGTCAACAAACAAGTGTTGCTAAGGATGTGGAAAAAGGGGAACCCTTGTGCATTGTTGGTGGGAATGCAGATTGATGCAGTCACTATGGAAAACAGTATGGATTTACTTCAAAACATTAAAAATGGACCTGCCTTATGACCCAACAATTCCACTTATGGGAATATATCCAAAGAATCCCAAAACACTAATTCAAAAGATATAAGCACCCCTGTGTGCACTGCAGTGTTGTTTACAATGGCCGAGGTAGAGAAGCAACCTAGGTGCTAATCAATATCTGATTAAATGAAGAGGTGGTACAAACAATGGAATACTACTAGGCCTTAAAAAAGAATGACCTCTTAAAATTTGTGACAACACGGATGGACCTTGAGGGTATTATTCTAAGTAAAACAAGTCAGACAAAGAAAGACAAATACCATCTGATTTCACTTGTATGTGTTTTCTAAAGAATAAAACAGATAACAACAACAAAACAAACAGAAACAGGTTCATAGATACAGAGAACAGGCTGATGGGTGCCAGATAAAAGAGAAAGTTAGAGGGCTGAGTAAAAAATGTGAAGAAATTAAAAATTACAGATTGGCAATAAATAATATTATAAAAACTATGCATAGTGCTAGGTGGGTACTAGCATTATCAGGGAGACCACTTCATAAAGTATATAAATGTCTAACCACTACATTGTACCTGAAACTAACATAGAATAACAGAGAATGTCAAAATAAAAAATAAAAGGTATTTTGCTCCATGTAACAAAATAGGAAGAGTCAACTAGTTATATGTTAAAATAGCAAAAGAAAACTCAAAACAAATAAGTGCTATAGAAATGCAGGATATATATTTTATCAAGAATGTTTGTTAATAAATTCACTGTGCTTGTGCTAATGGAAGGTGAAATAGTTAAGTGGTGTTAAAATCAAAACGTGATCATATTCAGCACTTTGACCTGGTCCTACCCAATGGTGCCTGCCAGAAGCAAATGAAAAACCACTCTGTAAACTTCAAATTAATTCTATAAATATTTAAGGCCAGGAGAAGGGGAGCAAGGGCTAGGTGGAGGTAGGCAAACAGGAGGAAGTGGGGGGCTGCATGCTATCTGTAATAGCATCAACAATAAAAAAATAATGTTAAATACACTGTCAAAAATAATCAGGCATATAAGGAAGCAAAAGAACATGAATGTAAAAATAGGAAAAATATAGTGGAAACAGAAACACATGAGTATAAGATATTGGAATTATCAAAGATAGATGTTAAATAACTATCCTCTATATTTTTGGAGTAAAAATATATTGCAAATGATGAAAGAAAGCTAAGAATTGTAAATAGTGATGGGGTAGATTTTAGAACAAACTAAGTTGTAATGATAGAAATGGAAAATTCACTAATCAAAATCTAACTCAATGGATACTTTTAACAGCAGAATAGAAACAGATGAGAAAAAATTAACTGGAAGACATATGACAAGTAAATAAATACATTAAAGACAAGAGGATAAAAACACAGGAAAAAGCAAAGAAGACATAAAATATTGTGAATGGTTTTATAATGCATGTAACTGGGATCCCAGGAGGAAGGAAGGAAGACAGGGCAGACACACCATTTGCAGAAAGCATGGCTGAGTTATTCCAAATCCAAAATGAAACACCAGATTTAACACATGTATTACCTTCAAACAGCTGAACTCTTAAAAGCAATAATAAAAAATAGAGCACACTATAATAATACCTTTAAATGGCTGAGAGAAAGAAAGCTACAACTGTCTAACTTTAAGAGAAATCTTTTTTAGAAAAAGTTGAAGTAACACTGTTTTAGACAAAGAATTCAAGTCTAAAATTTCAACTCTAAAGGAAATATTAAAGAGAATCTTCAATTTTAAGGAAATTGATTTAAAATGGAAGGTAGAAAAGGCGTAAAGGAATAAGAAGAAAAGGAAATCATAAATGTGTAGAAATATTTGCAGTAGATGAACTGACTGCATAAATCTATACATCTAAGTCTATATATGTCTAATAATATGGCTCCAACACAGCAACTAAAAGGTTTGCGGAATTTTAAGGAGAATCGCAGTGGAAGATTTTAATATAATTCTACCAGTAAAGGAAGAAGAAGCAGATAAAAAATCAGAGAACTTCAATCACACTTCGTAGGGTTTTTTTTTTCATTTTTACCACAATGGAGTTAAGCTGAAACTTAAGACAATAGGATAATTATAACTACACAGGTATAAATAAATTAAGAGATACATTTTAAAGTAACATAATTTAAAGGACAACTCGACAAAAACAGAAGCTAAATACATCAAAATTATAGGCGTACATGTACATATTTGGGGACAAAAGGGTGGATTACAGGAATCAAGCATCCATAAAAAATGGGGGAGGAAGATACAGGGAATAAGAAGCATAATTAGTAGGCAGAAAACAGACAGAGAGTGTTTAAGAATAGTATAGGAAACAGAGAAGCCAAAGAACTGATATGTATGGGCCATGGACATGAACTAAGGGGGAGAGGGGGAATGCTGGAAGGGGGGTAGGGCAGAGGGGGGAAAAAGGGGAGGAAAAAATTGGGAAAACTGTAATAGCATAATGAATACAATATACTTTAAAAATGTTAGAGAAAGAATAGCAAATTCAACAAAAAGAAATTGGATGAAGGAAATAATAAAAAGGAATTGAAATTAATAAAAGAAACATTTAAAAGACACAAGGGGAGGAAGAGGGACTCAACAAAGCCAAAACTTCTTGCTTTGAAAGACTAATTAAATCGGATGACACACCCACTGAGATCAATGGGCAAAAAAACCCAGTTGTGTACACACACTCACACACACCATGCACCCTAATAATAGAAACTTAAAAGGGGAGCACACCATATTTTGCAGTGTATAATGTGCACTTTTTTACCCAAATTTTTGAGGGAAAAATAGGATGTGCATTATACATGGGTAGTACTAATTCTGTATCTATATAAATATTTTTAATTCTTTTTTATATGCTTATGCATTAAAAGTGTAACTCTAGAAAGCAATAACAATATATGCATGCAAAATAATACCCTGGAATATGATCATCGGTTTTATATATAAATAAAAAATTGAATTAAAAAATTAAAATGAAAGATTTTTTTCCAGAAAGTTTGGGCCAAAAACGTGGGTGTGCATTATACAGGGCAAAATATGGTAATTTTATATTCTGCAGATATTAAGAAGAAAATGAATGACCATTGAGGTGAGGAAGATTTCAACACTATGACATTTAATTTTATGTGTCAGCTTCATTAGCCACACTTATATTAAACAGTATTTCTGAGTGTCTGTGAGGGTGTTTCTGGATGAAATTAGTGTTTAAATCAGTGAGCTCAGTAAAGTAGATCGCCTTCTCAAATATAAGTGGGCATCATCCAGTTCACTGAGAGCCTAACTAGAACAAAAAAGTGAAGGAAGGAAGGATCTGTCCCTTTTTTCTGCTTCCGTTATGTGAGCTAAGATAGCTGAGCTCATCTCTTGTCCTGCCCTGCTGTTGGGTTTCACACCATTGACTCGCCTGGTTTTCAGCCCTTTATGCTTGGACTGAATCACACCATAGGCTTTCCTGGGTCTCCAGCTCGCAGAGGGCAGATCATGGGACTTCTCAGCCTCCTTAATCATGTGAGTCAATTCCTCATTACAAATCTCTGTATATGGCCCTGGCTGGTGTGGTTCAGTGGACTGAGCACCAGCCTGTGAAGCAAGGGGTCGCAGGTTTGATTCCCGGTCAGGGCACATGCCTGGGTTGCGGGCCAGGTCCCGGGTCGGGGATGTGTGAGAGGCAACCACACATTGATGTTTCTCTCCCTCTCTTTCTCCTTAACCTTCCCCTCTGTCTAAAATGAACAAATAAAATCTTAAAAAAAATCTCTGTATATGAATTCTTCCTGATTGTGTGTTTATTGGGGATCTCCAGAGAAGATCTATGTAGATCTATATAGATCTCCTATTGGTTATGTTTCTCTGAAGAACCTGGGTTTATATACACACAATGAGGAAGAATTTATAATCATGTAAGTGTGAAAAATGTTTAAAGAACTTTATAAACTATGAAATGCAGTTGCTGTTAAAGTGAATGATAGTAGTGCATGTTGCACATTTACCATGTGCAAAACACTATGCTAAGTGATTTTACTTTTATTTCCTTTATCTCAAAATCCTGAGAGGTAGCTGCTATTTTTATTCTTATGTACAGATGAGGAAAGAAGGTCCCTGATAGGTTAAACAACTTGTCCAATTTCACACGTGGGTGGGCCAATCATTGATTCAAGCTGAGACATGACTCAAAAGTCCATGCTCCTCACCGCAGTTGTCACTGACCAACAGTGACAAGTCCATAGTGAACAACTTCGAACCAGTGGCCCATACTCTTCTGGAGAGAAAGCTGAGGGAACATGTATTGAAAACACTAAACGGCCACTCAGCTCTTTTTGACTGTAAAGTCCTCTGCTACCCTCTTCTTTTCTTTTTTTCTTGGCTCACTTTTTCTTTCTCTCCATCAGTATCCATGGTTCTCTTTGTCTTTCTTATGTATGGTCAACGCAAAGTCAGATTCTTAACTGCTTGACATGCATTTCTGAGAAAGGGTCTGAGACTTTGCCTCTCTAGATACTTACAGTTCAGAAGAGAATATTGAGCCATCCCCCCAGAGCCATGGTCCTTCAGTCTGCGTTCGAGAGAGCCCTATCCAAAATGAATTATGAGGATAGGAATACAGTTCCTTCACTATAAAATTCTGTAGGGAAACATAAATACAAATATATGTCAAGAAGAGAGAGAGATAATCAGAGCTGATAGAGATAATGGCAAATACAGAGAAGAGACAGAAACTCTTCTAGATATTGAGAAAGACACAACAAAATGAATCACCTTGGTGAAGGATGCATGCATACCCTGGCATCAATTCTTGAATGCCACTGAGTATCTCAAAAGGCATATTTCATTTACTCAGAGTCATTATTGTTTAATTTTCCACAAAGAATGTATCCAAAATGTCAAAGCTGTACTCCCTGTATTCAATCTACCTGACAAAATCCAAGGTCCCCTAGGCAACGTTCATGGATGATTAGTCACTATCTTTTCCTCAAGTTAGAAATACGAATTTATAAGACCTTTGTCAAGAAATTCTTCTTAGAATTGGATGACAAAATAAAAATAATGTCAGGTGATTGCATGTTTTATGAGTAAGTAACCTGGGGTTCAATGAAGACATTAGAATTGTTGCATGCGTGGTGGCAATTGCAGGGAGACCTAAAATCCACACAGACTTCCAATTCCTTCCTTTTTCTTTGCCACACATAAACTTTCATGAATTCCTATGTGAACTACTACTGTTGGGTAAGACAAGATAGAAACAAAAAATAATTGAAAGTAGTGAGAATTAACGTAGAAATTATAGATTGTCTAGATTTATAGCGTAGGATGTTTCCTGACTACTAACCTTTCTTATAGCACATCTAAGGTCTAGCCTTCATTAATGATGCACTAGAAGTCCCAGCTTTTCTGTAAAACTTTTTCTGTCCGCAGAGATCTCTCTCTGCATTCCTATCGCATTTGTTGCCAATACCACATATTGAACTTTTAATAGCTGTTGTTTCTTTTTTCTTGCAAATTATATGAGCATTGCAATATCAAGTTTGCTTTTTAAACCTCTTTACCTTTCCCAGTATCTTGTAAAGAGTAAATAATTTATAAATGTATATTACCATTGCTGCTATTTTTCTTGATAATTATGATGACAAGGGGGAGAATGGTCTATCACCAAATTTAAAAATTGAAACCTAAACCCATAAAAATAAGTAGTGACCTGATTATTATAATCATGAAAAATTGCAGTGTATTTGGAAGGAATTGTTTTAAAATACAACATGCTTATTTTTTAATCAATTAATTAAAAAGAAATGCATATATTAAAAACATTACCCACTTAATGCATGCTATTATAACAGTTAAGAAGAACATTTTTTTAAGATTTTATTTATTTACTTCTAGAGACAGGAGAAGGAGGGAGAAAGAGCAGGAGGGAAACATCAATGTGTGGTTGTCCCTCACGTGCCCCCAGTGGGGACCTGGCTCTCAATCCTGGCACGTGCCCTGACTGGGAATCGAACCAGTGACCTTTCAGTTCCCAGGCCCGTGCTCAATCCACTGAGCCACACCAGCCAAGGCAATTATGGAGAATATTAAAAATCACTTTTTCTTAGGGAAGATTATCATTATCTGGAATCTACCTCTATTTTTCTGCTCAGTATAGACCACAAATATAACAGAAATCTACACTTACCAGTTCTTTTGAACTGTCTATCTTTAGGAGATAAGAGTCCAGCTGAGAACATTGTCTTTTACTTCCGTTCCAGGAATCCAGTGTTGTGCTAAACAGATAACAACTGTTCTCATGTGCAACCCACGTAGGGGGACAAGGGCTGGAAACACCTCCTGGAAATGAAAGATAAATGTGATGTAGTTTACGTCACAACATTTCACTTTTTCAGTGCAGGCACCATCCATCCTGAGTGTACAATAAATAATTAGTGAATCACCATTCAAATATTTCATTTTCCATTCAAATGATAAGAATATGACTTTATGAAAGAGGCCACATTGAAATGCCCCCATTCATTTAAAATTAAAAATGAATTAACTATTAAAGTGTTTCAGATAGTCAGCCTTCCTTTCCTTCTTGTCTACCAGTCCTTCAAATTCAGCCCAGAACTCACTTTCTTCAAAGCTTTTAAAATAAATTAACTCAAAATCAATCGTTGGGGTATACAGTAACTTCATGTTAACTTATTTTACAAGTGTGAGATCCATTTCAGACAATAATTTTCCAAATGAGAAAAGTATAAGAACAAATATTCACATTACAGTGTACTTCTGTTTTCTATTATTAGCTACTTGATACAAAGCATGAGGAAGAACATGCCTGGAGATGGAAAGTTAAAGTCAAAATGTTTTTATTGTCAATGATGTTGAAATTATAAGATCAAGTATGGATAAATTGTAATAAAATCAGTACAATTGTATGATGAAAGAGAAACAGCCCTGGCTGGTGCGGCTCAGTGGATTGAGCGCCGGCCTGCAAACCAAAGGATTGCCGGTTTGGTTCCCAGCCAGGGCACCTGCCTGGGCTGCGGGCCAGGTCCCCAGAGGTGGCACGAAAGAGGCAACCACATCTTGATGTTTCCCTCCTGCTCTTTCTCCTTCCCTTCCCCTTTGTATAAATAAATAAATACATAGATACATTAAAAAGAAAAACAAATTTAACCAGCATTTTTGGGAGCATAGCTATTAGGTTTCTCTCTTCTACGTGTGTATAATTTTGCCTCTTAGTTCTCACCAACATTTGTCTTCTTTCCTTTCTCTCTCCCTTTCTGCCTTTATGATGTGCTATTTCTTACTCTTACTGAATCACTTTAAAATGTCAGTTCCACAAGACAGAAAACATATTTCAAATTATACAATCTCCTGTAGGCCTAAACACATAGACAGTGATAAATTAGTCACTCGTTTAAAAAAAATTCAAGGTAGAACTGTCCAGCCAAGTGCATGGGGCATTTATGACATTATTTTATTGTATATGTGACAGGAGCATATTAGACAGATAATACTGATGTGAGCTATCCTTGAAGGCACAATCACTGCATGTAAAAATGCTCTCTTCACCTCCCCCTCCAGGCCATAACACCGATAATCACCCCTCCCAAATCAATAGTTCTATTAATCATTTAACTCCCCCCTTGCCTGTGGTTGTGAGAGCCTTGGTGGGAGCCACGCTCTCTTCTAAAGATGATTGTGTGGGTTGACTGTGGTTCTCTTTATTTCTTGATGGAAAATTGTTATTCTTCAGTGGGTTGCTTCCTGAATTGGAGCTCCAAATACCTTCATTTGCCAACAACAATAGTGACAGAAGAGTCATTCTACTATGTTTGAAAATTGAAATTCCAAAACCCATATTTTTGTTGTAATATAAAGACTAACTCAAAAATATATATGCACCCCTATGTTCACTCCAGTGTTATTTACAATCAACAAGATATGGAAGCAACCCAAGTAATCATCAATGGACAAGTGGATAAAAAAGCTGTAGTACATACATACAATGGAATATTACTTGGCCATAAAAAAGAATGAAATGTTAGAAGGTATTATCCTAACTGAAATAAGTCAGACAGAGAAAGACAAATACCATATGATTTCACTTATATATGGAATCTAAAGAACAGAATAAGCAAACAAATAAAATAGAAACAGATTCCCAGACACAGAGAACACAGACTGGTGATTGCCATAAGAGAGGGAGTAGAAAGGTGAAGGGATTAAGAAATGCAAAGCAATACATTTTTGATTAATGATAAAGAGATAACACATTGCTGATGAAGAAGTAAAGATAAATGGTACATAAACAGATAAAATAGATAATAGATTAAATAGATGGAAAAAGAAATAACTTCCTTGAAGGTGGTATACTAAAAAGAAAGAAAGAAAAATGAAACAGTTATAGAAGAAGAAAGACTATTAAGGATAAAGGAAAAAGCAAGGGAAATAAAGTCAATTGGAGCCATAATAGATTTGAAATAGTAATAAATCTTCTATCTTTCTTATGTATTTTAAAAATGAGAGCTCCATGGCAACCTGCCCAGTATCTGTAACATAGACTACACTCAATAAACATTTGAATAATTTAAAAATTTAATAAAGACTCTGAAAACAAAATAATATTTTATTGACAATACGATACAGGAGACATAAAATCTAAGAAAATGTATTCATTCATTATAAAATATCTACTTAGTACTTAGTAAGTGCCTCAGGTAATTTCTGGTAATAATTAGTGGAGTTTAAAGATAAGGTGTAAAACAGTTTTCTTAAATCCTGAGACATAAAAATAGCTTATAGTCTTGTTAGGGAATCTATTTTATTACGAAGACAGCACTACTTTGTACTTTCTTTTTCACCTCCACTGGTTTCCTTCCATTAATTTATCCTGGTAATTCCAGTTTTGGAACCAGCTCTTCAAGAAAGGTAGTAGAGTAATACAGGTCAGACCATGAGCTTTTTAAGACAGATTTGCATAAATTCCTAAACCTGGTCCTACCACTAACTAGATTACAATTTTAGAAAAATAAGCTAGCCTCCTAATCCTTCACTTCCCTTATAAATAAAATCAGAATTAACAGCATCGATTCAATAGAGTTAAATATAGGCTTAATTAGATTATGCATATTAAGTTTTTAAAAGAGTGCCTGGCACATTATAAATGCTTGTTAAATAGCTGTTGTCGTACTTATGGCCCCACCCAAGCTGCTTTTCCATATGAATGGCTGGTCTTGGCTCATGCTTCACAACTTCCTAAATTCTCCCAAACAACAGCTGGCCTCAGTGAGCCACTGGTCCAGAACTAGCAGTCTAGATTCACAGCTTGGCTTTGCCTAGAAATCTCTGAGCCCAGCATAAGTAGCAGCCATCTCAGATTGCTTTATAGCTCAGGCAGGGTGGTCCTGGGCAAAACACAGGTTGGGGCTGATCTTGGCCTGCACCACCTGGTGAACCCCAGGGCCAGCGAACCCAGTGGACAGCTACAGACCACATCAGAGCACCACCACCCTGCCCCTGCTGATCCTCCACGGAGGGCAGAAGTTGGTAGTCAGTGGTCACAGCCAGTTCTTGCAGCTGGCTGGCCTGGGTAAATCCCTCTCATTGACCTGCCAACAGCACTCAAGGCTAAACTACAAGAGGAGAGTGTACTCAGTCCACATGAAGGGTACACCTCGAATACCCAGCTTGGGTGTTAGGGGAGGTTGTGCCACTGAACCCTGCTACATTAGGGCACACTACCAAGACACAGAGTCAAAGCAGCTCTACCTAATACATAGAAACAAACACAGGGAGGCTGCCAAAACGAGGAGACAAAGAAACATGGCCTAAGTGGAAGAACAGATCAAAACTCCAGAAAAAGTGCTAAATGAAATGGACATAAGCAAGTTATCAGAAGTAAAGTTCAAAACAATTTATAAGGATGCTCAAAGAACTTAGTGAGGACCTCAACAGCATAAAAAAAGACCCAGTGAGAAACAAGGGATACACTAATTAAAATAAAGAACAATTTAGAGGCAACAGTAGAGTGGATGAAGCTGAGAATCAAATCAATGATTTGGAATATAAGGAAGCAAAAACAACCAATCAAAACAACAAGAAGAAAAGAGAATCCCAAACAATTGAAGGATAGTGTAAACAGCCTGTGGGACAACTTTTAGTAATCCAACATTCACTTCATAGGGATGCCAGAAGAGAAAAAAATTGAGTAATTGGAAATCTATTTGATAAAATAACGAAAGGGAAATTCCTTAATTTGATGAAGGAAGTAGACATACAAGTTAATCTTCTCCAGCAATACTTACCCATTGTACCCAGGACCACAGCTATCACCAGTACTACCAAGCACAAGATTCCCAAAGTCACTGCAATGAAACGCCAAGGAGGAGATGCAGCACAAGGTCCTGAAGGAGCCAGAGGGAGCAGGGATTGAATGAAGAAACAGGGTGGTGGATCATGGAGCACATCAGTTCTACAATTCATCCAAACCTGGCAAGTTCTAAAGTAAGACATTAATCATTGATACCCAGGTTATCTGGTTATCTAGGTTCTGAAACTGTAATTTAAGCACAGTGCCTTGATAGCTATGCATGCCTAGTTTCAGTTCCACACTGATGTCTATTGGTCTCAGCATTACCAGGATTCTTGAAATCCTGCTCATTCTTGGAAGAGACAGCTCAATGTAGGCGAAATAACACTGATTTCTAACGATGATCTCCCCTTTTTACATAGATGTTGCTTGATTTGGGGCAAATTACTTCCTTTGTTTTTTTCACTTTTCTTTGTGAAAAATGAGGTAATAATACTTCAAAGGATTATTGTGGAAATTAAACAAGCTGACACATGGAAGGAAAATCATCTTGTTTGGAGACTACTAGAAAATTGTAGGTACCTCACTGTTTGTCTACACATATGCATAAACACACACCTCTCTACCTTTTACGTCACCCAGTTTTTCCACTCTTTCCCAAAAGGTTGCCCAAGAAAAGAATTGTGCAAGTGGAGAGAACAAAATAATTGTGCAATGCGACCAGAAAGCAGAAGAGAGAAAATTATGATGTCAAAACCTGTGAATAATGTCTTT
>VMDR010023839.1:0-15361 GCA_007922815.1 Macrotus californicus | reverse complement strand
AAACTCTCTAAGACAGACTAATCTCAGTCTCCAAAATCTACTTTATAAATATGGAAGAATTAGAAAGTGAATATTTTCATTAAAACGTATTTATTAACATTGCAAACAAAATTCAATATAGGACCCCTAAAATAGTTGGCATCCTTATTTATTTTTTTATCCTCACTTGAGAACATAGTTGGCGTCTTTAGATATAAGGTGATTCCGCTTCCAAGAATGTTGTTCACCCACAACCTTTCAGAAATACAATGGTCTTTTTTTTTTTTTTAAAGATTTTATTTATTTACTTTTAGAGAGAGGGAAAGATTGACATGTGAGAGAAACATTTATGACCTGGCCTGCAACCCAGGCATGTGCCCTGACCAGGAATCAAATCGGCAACCCTTCAGTTCACAGGCTTGTGCTCAATCCACTGAACCACACCAGTTAGAGACTTTTGAAATAAGGCACACCTATGGTTATAAAATGAAAAAAATGGAAATGCTAGTATTTGGATTTCTTTTAGAGGTAAAGCCCTGAGCTAGCCAACTCTGTTCATATTAGGTTCATTTAGCAAGAAAATGCAAACAATATATTTGCTTCTCATAAACAGGTTCAGAAGCTCAGAAACCTTTGGGACAGACAGTACAAATACCTTTTGAAGTGGATTTTATTAATGGAACTTCACTAACTCTTTATATGCTCATTTTTGACGACTTGGTCTCACTGTTTTTACATACACTTAGTTGTTTTGAAATAATATTGCATTTTTCCAGCAATCTGGCAGGCATGGATTTTTCAGACTAGGAGATATTTCGGGCCAGCTGAGGCAGGGCAATCACTATTCTGAATCTTGGTTTCATGTTAGATGTGGAGATTATAACAGACTCCTTTTACTGCTGGCTGAGTGTTAGAGGCTGGGAGCAGATTCCAGTTTCCATTTGTTCGTCTTTGTTGAGTAGTTCAGCCTTTGTGATTTGTGGTGGTTGGAATAATCTTCCTATCTACAAAACTTATAAAATAGCTTAGGTTTTATGTTGTTGGGTGTTACAAAGGAAACACATAAGGGTTTGAATACATTTGGATGTCTTTATTTAACAAACTAGGTGGAGTTTGGAGCAGAGCTAGAAGAAAATACACTGCAGTGAATGAAATTCTGACCAATTTTAAGTCACACAATTACTTCCAAACTCTTCCCTCCCTGAGCTGTTGTTAGAACCACTAACAAGCAAACTGTTTGGAAGATCATCTTTGCTCCATGCCAATGAGTTCAGTAAAAGTCATTAAGTGGCTTAAAGGAAGGGGGAGAGTGTCACCCCCCTCAAACCTCAGGGGTGTGTTTGTTAGCAGTGATTGTATCCACCTGCCACCCACTTTCCCATCCAGAAAGGCCAGGTTTGCTCTTCCTCCTCTCATTCATCACATAGTCAAAAAATGCATCTAACCAACAGAAAATACCGCAACATGCATTCCATTCATTCTTTCAGAAATTATTCATTGAAAGTGTAGGATGTCCTAGGCATAGACACAACTATGAACTAGACCCATCCCCACATTCGTGGAGCTTGAGGTCCTTCTACTGGAAAAGACAAACAACATGGTAACAAAAGTAAACTAAATTATTACATGTCCTGATCTTCCATAAGATCGATAAAAGAAACACAGCAAAGCCTGGGATCAAAGAGTATCAGGGAGCCACTCTGTTCTATGGAGTGGTCAGAGAGGCATCTCTGAGGAAGTGATAAGTGAGCTATTGGACAAGAAGTTGGGTATTTCAAAAGTGGGGTGAGGGGGCGGGAACAGAGCTGTAGGGAGAAGGAACAGCGCAAAGGCCTAGAGCCTCAAACTGGGCTCACCTGTTCTGGTAACTAGAGAAAGCCAGCCTGTCTAGAAGGCAGTGAGCAAGGGACAACGGCAGCAGAGGGAGCCCAGGATCAGTGGGGAGCTCTATCATGCTGAGCTGATTTAAGCAACTGTATTAGTTTACTAGGGCTTTAGGATATGTGAGGGATTTTCCCCCACACTGCCAAATAAGTAACTCAGTTCCGTCACCATCTACCTAGAGATAGTGTCAGATTCCACAGCTCTATGAGACTGCTGCCCCCACCTTCAGACACCAATGCAAGTCCACATTGTCACCTGTCCTTCTGACCAACCCAACTGCACACTGGAGGTTCTCATGACCTCTGTCTTGGGTTTGATTAATTTGCTAGAGTGGCTCACAGAGCTCAGAGAAACATTTTCCTTACTAGATCATTGGTTTGTTATAAAGGATATAACTTAGAAATACTAGCCAGATGGAAGAGGCAGTGGGGGAAGGGGCACCAAGCTTCCTGCTCTTCAGGCTCACCACTCTCCCCAAATCTCTAGGTGTTCACCAATCTGGAAGCTCTCTGAGCTCTGTCCTTTTGAATTTTTATGGAGGCTTCATTTCGTAGGATCAATTGATTAAATCAGGGGTCATCAGTGAATGAACTCAATCTCCAGCCCCTCTCCCCAGAAATGAAGGTTGTGGGTGAGGGATTTCCAACCCTTTAATCACAGGGTTAGTTCCCCTGACAACCAGCCCCCACCCATAGGTTACCTGGGGGCTTTCCAAAAGTCTCATTAATATACCAAAAGACACCTTCCTCTGCTCTCAGCACTTTGAAAAGCCCAAGGGTTTTAGGAGCTTTGTGCCAGGAATAGGGAGAAGACAAAATATGTATTGCTTGTTGTAAGTCATGACAGTATGGGCTACCACAACAAAACAGCACAGACAAGGTGGCTGAAATAACAGAAGTTTATTTTCCCACAGTGGAGAAACGGAAGCTAAAAGACCAGGACTGAGGTGTCAACAGGTTTGGTTTCTCCTGGGGCCTCTCTCCTTGGTTTGCAGATGGTCTCCTTTTTGCTGATGGGCATTTCCTCTGTGCCCAAGCATCTCTGGTACTTCTCCGTAGGTCCTGATCTACTCTTCTTATGAAGGCGCTAGTCAGATTTGAGTCAGAGCCCATCCTAACAGCATTCTTTTCACTTAATTATCTATTTAAAGACCCTATCTCCAAATATAGGTACATTCTGAAGTACTTGGATGTTGAAAAACAAGACAGCAGGCCAAAAATGGAGTCATTTACTCTAAGTCCCATGTCACCAAACCAACTTAGTTTCACCTCTCTAAGAAAAAGAATCTTAAACCAGTCAATTAGGAATCGCTTCATGGGCACCAGTTAGGTAATTTGCAGAGACTCCTGTGATACGCTCGCAGGGGTGTCCAACCTTTTGGCATCTCTGGGCCACACTGGAAGAAGAAGAGCTGTCTTGGGCCACACATTAAATACACAAACACTAAATGAAAATTGATGAGCAAAGAGAAAATTTTAAGTAAATTTACGATTTTGTGTTGGGCTGTGGGTTGGACACCCCAGCAGGAAAGTAACCTTCCAATAACCAACCATCTTTTTTGCCTAGAATAGTTTCCTTGTTCTCCCTCCCTTCTGCCTATAAAAAGTCTTTCATTCTGCACAGCTTTTCAGAGCTTCTTTCTAGTTGCTTGACTGGATACTGCCCGATTCAAATAAATTTTTGCCTCAGTTTATCTTCTAACAGGGCTTAGGTTTCAACAATGAATTGGCAGGAGGGGGGCAGGGGGGGACACACAATTCCATCCATAACAGCCACTTTAAGGATTTTGTTTTATTTTACTTTGCTATTTCAAATGAGTTTGTTTAATTCCAGCTGGTACAGAATTCTGGATGGAATAAAGACTGAAAAACACACTTTGACAGGATTCTGGGCTGGGTTTACTCTGAGCTCACAGCTAGGGTTGAAATGGCAGTAAAAGGAACTAAAGAGACAAGCCACTGCATGACTATTTTATTTATTTTATTTTATTATTTTATTTTACAAAAGTTTATTCTTAAATGTACAACAGGCTCCCAGACAACACTTCATTCTAGTTATAGGTGGCAAGAGATGTTCTGACAGGGAATCCAGATGTTCAAACAGGAATGGAAGGAAGGATCACCATTGCCCCAGGCACAAGAACAGCTCACTTTTTGCCAGATTTCTTAATTTCACCTGTAGCCAGGGGGCCCTCGGCCTTTGCTTTTAGCTCCTCAAATTTCTCCTGCTCCTCTTTTTGCTGCTGCTTGAATGCCCTATCTCATCCATCTCCTTGGCTTGCTTCTTGGGCTGCTTCAGGGGCTTCCTCTTGCCACTTTCATGGCCGAACATGGCACCTGCCGCCCCTTCCCCAGACCCTGCCACTGGAAGCTCCAACTTTAAGGATTTTAGATTTTCTTTTAGAGCAGTAGAAAACCACTACAGGGTTTGAAGCGGGGCTATGTTGAAGGAGATGTAGCAGATGCTTCTAGATATCAATTCTTTACTAACAAAATCCTGGTTTTCTGTTTGAGGCATTGATGTGTTCATTCAGAAATGCAAATGGACTGATTTCCTTGGCACTAGGGGTGATCATGTGACAATATAAGTGGCTAATGAGAAATAATTTTCCCTAATAGTCTCAGGGAAAACTATTGTTTAGCTGATAAAAATACATGTCACTTTGCCTTACACTCTTTCTTCTTTTTCCTACCTGAGAGAAGGATACCATACCTAGAGATATAGCAGCCACCTTGCAACCATGAGGAGGAAGGTTTCATTTCAAGGATACAGAATGGGTGGATGGAAGGAGCTTGGTGTTCAGATGACACCCTTGAGGAGCTATACAAATGCCAATCAGCCCACATCCAGACTCTTTGTTGCATGAGAATATTAAATCCCTACTTGTTTAAACTACTGAGGTTGGGAATCTTGTTACAGCTGAACACACTTCTGATCAATAAAGAGGGCTGGAGCAGAAGGAAGAACACCAATTGGAAAGCCTTTGTCAGAGTCCAGATCAAAGATGACAAGGACCTGTATTAGAATGACAGTAAAGGACTGGGAGGAAGGACACAAGATGCATTACCTGAGCAGCTCCCATATGGATACCAAGAATATCCTTTCACCTATTCAGGGCCATTGAACCTATCTGCATATGAAGCATTGGAGAGACTGAAGGCTGGGGAGGTTTGGGAGGTTTCCTGGAATATGTGGATTTGCACAAGTGAGTGAATGAGAGATAGAAAACAACCTTATTTCTAGAACAAAGTGCACTCTGCCAGTCTTGTTTTCTCTGTACTTGCTGCTTCCATTTACTGACAAGAGACATTCCTGCCTCCTGGGCCTCTGAGAGTATTCCTGTCCTGTGGGCTGGAAATCTCAGACTTCACATTCTTGGCTCACATGGGAAGATCTGGCAGGCAGGACACTTACTTCTTGTCACCTTGGCTCAAGGAAGGACCCAGCTGCTCCTGGGAGAGCCACCTAAGGAATTGCTTTTCCAATAAATAAAACAAGGCAGCTTAAATTTGGCAATTTGGAACAGGCTCCAAGATACACTGATAAGTGAGAAAAAGAAAAGTACAGACACTGTGTATAATGTGCTACCATTAGGGGAGAAAAGGAAGAACACACACCAGACTGGAACTGGTTTTCTGTTTGAAGTGAGCCGGGTGGCTGTGAGATAAGGATGGGAGAGGCTTATTTTTCACGTACACCCTTTTTGCGTTTGGAATTTTTTACCAGAACATGTTATAACCTGTTCAAATAAATTATTGTTTCCAATCAAAGTAATTTATGCAGCCTTATAAGTGATGTTATGAAACATGTATAATAACATAGGTTATATTGTGAGCAGGAGGGGGTGTGTGGAGGTGGAAGAGGGTATGGAGGGATAAATGGTAATAAAAAAATACAAAACAAGAATCTAATATGTATTGATCAGTAAAAAAAGAAACAGCTTATAATATCATTAAGTGAACTATTATGTGTATTTATAAAACAAAAGTAACAATAAGCAAAACCCCAATGTATACAAGAGAACACTGGAAGAGAACACATAAGGGTATTGGTGATTTCTGAAACTATAGGTATTCTCTCCTTTTTTTATTTTCAAATTTTCTTTTATTAAATCTTTCTTTTTTCCAAGATTTTATTTATTTATTTTTTAGAGAAAGGGGGAGGGAAGGAGAAAGAGAGAGAGAGAAATATCAACGTATGGTTGCCTCTCATGTGCCTCCCACTGGGGACCAGGCCTGCAACCCAGGCATGTGCCCTGACTGGGAATTGAACTGGGGACCCTTTGGTTTGCAGGCCCATGCTTAATCCACTGAGCTACACCAGCCAGGGCTCTTTTATTATATCTTTCATTTCATAATGGTGAAAACATAAATCTTACAACAAAGAAAATAAATTGCTCTTCCTTCCCAGATTGCAGCAACTGAGCTGTCCAGGAGAGAACTAATGTGTCCACATGGTGTTGACTCCCCTGTGGCTTGAAGGGTTAGATGTGAGGTAGAGATGAGGCTGAGAGGCAGTGAGCAGAGTCAAACAAGGACAAAGGCAGGAATTTCAACTGCCTTCTACCTGAGGGATTTTCTTCACCTTCACCACTGATGTGTGTCTAGTGTGGAAGAGTCATGTGTTCTTGGATGGATATACCTGCTCCTTAAAACTTTCTCTATCTATTATGCCCCCACCTCTTGGGTCACCAACTCTCCTAAGTACTTTCCAGTTTGTAGCTCACAATTTCACAGTTAACTCCTGTACTGCCTGGTAGCATCCATTTGATTCTCCACCTGTGGGTGCATCTCCATCAGAAAGTTTGTCCCTGACAATGCTAAAAGTCCCTACCTCTTGCTCTTGGAGTTGTACGGTCATCTGCTTCCTGGGTGTCTTCCTGGAGAGCACCAGGTGCATTACACAGGTTTGAAATGAAGGTACAGATCCCTGGCCAAACCTGCTGCCTGTGTTGAACTCCTTATCTCTGTGAATAGCACTACCACTCACCCAGTTGCCCAGCCAGGGATTTCTAAGTTTGTCCTGACTGTCTCCTCTCCCTCTTTTCTGCCAGTTCTCCCCTTCTCTTTATACCCTTGCCTGTCGTTGTTCATCTTTAATCTCCCAGCTGTTAGTCCAGTCCATCATTTTAAAATTAAAATCTCACCAAGCAGCTCTCTTACTTAAAGACTCCCAGCAGAACTCCATGACCTGATAAAATCCAAATGTCTAGTGCAGTAGAAAATGTTCTTCATAGTACATTCCCAGTCTGCCTCTCTGGCCACATCCCTTTGGCATTGGCTAAATTATACAAACCTTCAGTTTCTTTTTTTTTTAATATATTTTTAATATATTTTATTGATTATACTATTACAGTTGTCCCATCTCCTCCCTCCAAACCTTCAGTTTCTTAATGCTCCTTGAACAAAATATGTTCTTTACAACTCTGTACTTTAGTACATGCTATTTCTAATACTTAGCTATCTCCTACTCTTATTGCAGAATTACCTGAATTATCCCCTCCTCCCTGAAGTCTTCCCAACTTCCCCAGATGGTAGCTGCTGTTCCCTCTTCTGTGTGCTTGGTACCAGGCCTTAATCCCTAATCCTTGCCACTACATAAGAACAGGGAGTGTATATTAATTCTTCTTTATTTTCCCAGAGCCTTCCTTACACAATGTCCAGCACACAGTAGGTGTTCAAAATGTTGAATGAATTAATGAAAGGTTTGCTTTTCTCCTGTACTCCTACTATGCTATAGTGGCCCTGAAATGTGGTCAAATCACTGGGTGACTAAGAACTGTGGACTAGAAGAGTCTTTAGTAAAGAAAACTTTCCTTTCACCTGTTTCTCTGGTTCTTCCGTCCAGCCCTTTCCCACTTATCTCTCAATCAGCAGACCTGGGCTATGTGGGTGGTAGTATGCATAATAAAACAACTAAGCCTTTGATTTGATTCTATTCTTAATTTTCATCCTACTCAACTCTATTCTTTCCAAAGGTTTAATAAGTAAGCATGAATTCTCCCTTGGCATCAGGCTGCACATGGAGCAAGAGGATTCTATTATAGCTAAGAATCATCTGAGCAAACAGAGGAAAGGGGAGCATCAAAACTGTGCTGGCAGGAAAAGGGCTTCCAGACTCTTGGAAGAGAGCTGCCCGCCCCATCCTCTGACTTTGATCTCCACGGCTCCATTAGAACAACGTATTATCTCTAACCAGCTCTTTGTTTCTATGCCAGGAATGTGGACCAAGGGGTTGTACCATTAAACAAAAAAGGATAACAACAACAAATTGTTGTCGGAATCAGACATGATACAACGTTAGGAGATGGGTTCTTTCAGACATACTCAAAAAGAGTCAGGAGGCTTTCGCTAGAAATAAATATTAAAGGGTCTTAGGGTCCTGCATTCTTAGCCTGCCAATTGGTCCAAGATGCTAATCTTCAGATGTCTGGTGGTCAAAACAATGGAACAATTTCTTCCTGAGGTCATTCAGATGGTCATCTGAGGATCTGATGTATATCCAGGCATTGACTTGGACTGGAAAGTTCAGAAGTTTAAGTTCTCAGGCTAGTTAGGGCAAGAATAGAATCGTTTCCTCATGCCTCAGCCTACTTTATTTTAATCATTTAGCAGCTTGGCCATAGTGACTCCATTTTAGTTCTTCACTTTATTCCTTGAAACAAGAAGCACGAGCCAGTGTGGCTGTGATCCAGAAGCAGAAGGAGGTAGTTTCGGACTGCAGTTAACCCACTTCCCTGGGAGCCATAGCCCCTGCTGACCAGAGGAGGCCCAGGCCCAGGACCTCCTGAAGGCAGCTGCTATTGCCACACATCCAGAAGGAGGTCGTCACACGGGCAGTGTGGGAACAGAGAAGACACCAAGTCCGCTGAATCAGACGATATCCTCTTCTCTGGGAGAATGGTAGTGCCATTCACAGAATAAGGAAACCAGGGGTAAGTGGTCTTTCATTTCCTGGCTGTGAAACCTTGGAGCCATTTTTATCCCCTTTGTGCATTTCCCCTTCCCTCACCAGCCTATCATTTAATAAGTTGCCAAGTTGGGTTAGTCCCCGGTCAGGGCGCATGTGAGAGGCAACCAATCTATGCTTCTCTCACACATCAGTGTTTCTCTCCCTCTTTCTCCCTCCCTTCCCCCCCGCCACTCTTTTTTTTTAAAGATTTTATTTACTTATTTCTGGAGAGAGGGGAAGGGAGGAAGAGAGAAACATCAATGTGTGGTTGCCTCTCATGTGCCTCCTACTGGGGACCTGGCCCGCAACCCAGGCATGTGCCCTGACTGGGAATCAAACCTGCGACCCTTTAGTTTGCAGGCCAGCATTCAATCCACTGAGCCACACCAGCCAGGGCCCCTCTCACTGAAAATAAATAAATAAAATCTTTAAATAAATAAATCTTTTATTTATTTATTTTCAGAGATGGGGAAGGGAGGGAGAAAGAGGGAGAGAAACATCAACGTGTAGTTGATTTTTGCATGCCCCCAACTGGGGACCTGGTCCGCAACCCAGGCATGTGCCCTGACTGGGAATCAAACTGGTGACCCTTTGGTTCTTAGGCGAGCACTCAATCCACTGAGTCATACTAGCCAGGGCATAAATAAAATCTTTAAAAACAAACAAAGAAACAAACAAAAAAGCACACGAGAACCTGCCACTCCACTTCTCTTAGAGGTCTTCACTGGACTCAGAATAGAACCCAACTGCCTCCTCTAATTTGAGGCTCTTCTTTGTCTGGCTCCTGCTCCGTTTGAGATCTCATCATATATGTTCTCCCTGTGTGTTCTCCTGGCCGAGGGAGCAGCCCAGAACTTTTTGCTTTAGGAGCTCTGCATGTGCTGTTCCCTCTCATCCTTCAGGGCTGAGTTGAAGTGTCCCCTTCTCTGACTACCACCCAGCAGTGTCCCTGTCTGTCATTTGTTTCGGTTGTCAAATGATCTTTAATTGAAATATTTTCCTTTGCAGTTTTCTTTTAAGATTTTACTTATTTATTTTTAGAGAGAGTGGAATGGAGGAGAGAGAAACATCAATCGATTACCTCCTACCCGCCCCCAACTGGGGACATGGTCTGCAACCCAGGCATGTGCCCTGACCAGGAATTTTGGTCTGGAGGCTGATGTTCAATCCACTGAGCCACACATGTAGACCTGAGGGCTCCTTTGTAGTTCTTAACTAGCTGAGCACTCCACTACGTATTACTATATATTTCTTCACCAACACCAACTACTGTGCTAGGTGCTGGGGATTAATAGATAATTCACAGACTCTCCCTTTAGTGAGTTTAGTCAGGGAGACAAACAAGTAAAAAAAAATGATGACATTGTGAATCAACTAGCTGGGCATGAACATTGCAGCCCACAGACCAGGCAGTCCCCAGGATCTCTTTAATGGTTCCAGAGAGACAAGGTTGACAATCTCATAAAAAATGGTATTTCCACTGTGCTTAATGTTTTTTGTTTTTGTTTTTGTTTTGCTTCTTTCTATCTCTTGGTGGTACTTTGAGGGTTTTGATGATCAGTGCAGAGGCAGAAGGTAGAACAGGCAGAAGGTAGAACAGAGGCAGAGAACGGGTCCAGACTGAGGACCTGTTTGTTCTGAATGATCAGTTTCTCTGTAACCCTTAGACCTTTCCAATCACTGGTTGCTTTGGTGATGTCATCACCAGCCCTTTCTGGAGACAGACTCAGAGGGCCACTCTGGGGAATCAGAGCAGATGTGGCATGGACTTTCCCAGCAGGATACTTCAGGTTTATGGCTTTGATCTTGTTGGGGTCGAACGTAGGTGGTGTGGTGGAGGTGGCTAGTGTCAGTAGAACCCAGATTCTGGACGACAGAAGAAAGTCGCACCTAGGCCTCCTCCAAGCCAAAAGCTGAAAGCTTGTCTGTCTTTTTTTAAAGCCACTGTATCCCCCCAAATGCCTGACAAATAGATGCTCAAAAAATAGTTGTTGACTGAGTGTACAAAGGAACAGGGCCATTGTCACTGTAGGTGGGAAAGGTGGGTTTGGTTTTTCTTTTAGTCTTATCTGTCCTTGGAGCTGTTTTTAAGGTGATGCTTCGAAAGATTTTTATATTTCTGGTTGATCTGGAAGGCATTTTTAAAAAATAGACAAAGACCCATTTTGGATTGTGAGGCTAGTAAATAATTTTTTGAAAAATTTGTAGCAATTTCTGGAGACCATTCATTTCCTGATTCTGCCTGTTGCTCTCCCCATAGCACTAAATGCACATCAGCATAAGCTTATGTTTTCCACTGCTGTTTTCTGGATGTCTTTTTTTTTTAATTTTTACTTATTGATTTGGGAGAGAAAGAAAGAGAGAGAGAAACATCGATTTGTGGTTCCACTTATTTATGCATTCATTGGTTGATTCTTGTATGTGCCCTGATCAGAGATCAAACCCCCAACCTTGATGTATCAGGACGATGCTATAAGCAACTGAGCTACCCGGCCAAGGCCGTGTTTTCTAGATTTCTTGACATATTGCCTTCCTGATTTCTGATTTAACAAGGAAAACCTAGTTGGAATAAAAACTAGGTTGGAATAAAAACCTAGCTTTTTATTCCAATTAAAATTATTCTACAACAGTAATAAGTAGACTGACAAAATTTGTTCCATATCATTTGCTAAACTCTTCATAAAGAGTTGGTCAGTTTCAAAAAGGGGCTAGAGTACGGCTGACTCACAGTGTCCCCTCACCCAGAGATTGCTAGCAACCAATGGCAAGGGTCCCAGCCAAGAGATAAAGGCATGTCGTGTACTGAGAAGCCAAGGCCTTGCCCCTGAGCATCATTAGGAGGTGCTCTGCAGGGGACAAAGAAATAAGTAGGGACCAGAAATCTTTTCCAGGGGAATAAAAGAGTTAAGGAGAAAAGTGAATGTTTGACAATCCCATCAAAATAAAAAATGGCATAGACCAGGGTTATGAGGCTTATATATGCACTTGCTTCTTCATTCTCATTTATGCATCCATTCAACAAACATTTGGCGCTTTGAGCAAGGCACCAAACTAAGTCCCAGATGACAGACTCAAGAATGAATGAGTCTTGGTTCTTGGATGTAAATAGCTCACATTACATGGCCAAATGATACATACGGTGTTTGTGAAAGTGGTTTGTGAATGGCAAACACTGCAATGTGTTGGTTATTTTTCCAACATTTAATACAGTGGCTGGCATGGAACAGGTGTTCAAAAATGGCTGTTGAATGAATGAATAAGGAGCAGGGTGGAAACAACAAGCCAAAATATGTGAGTACTGGAGACAGTAGAGGCTGAAAACTACAAAGGAGATCTGTGTGATTCAGGAAAACACCAAACAGGGCTCCTTGATTATTTCAGCAGCTGGGAACTCAATGTTCTAAACACTGTTCTTGTAACCATGTGACCTGGGCGCCTTAATCTCTCTGGGACTGAGTAATGGAGTAACACCCTGCTGTGAGACTACCCCACCTGTGATGTATATTTGTGAATTGGGCTCCATCCTGAAATTCGTTAAAGTAGCTGGAGTTAGAATAATACATTACTGCTTCTCAATTGTAAATCCCTTCAAATCCTATGAAAGGAAACACATAAAACCGTTAATAAACATTTCCCTTTTTTGTGTAGGAATGTGTTCTCCTCAAATGGGAACTGCTGGTTAAATTAAAACCTTACGCTGCTGCTTGTATGAGCTTGTCTTTCTCCTGTTGATCTTCAGGAAACTGCAATAAGAATTTAGTATCTCGTTTGGAAATTAATTAGCTTGTCAAGTTTTGAGACTTACTTGTTTTGAGAGATTTACAATAATGTGCCAAGTTAGCTTCCTCAATTTCTTATATCATAAAGTGATCATTAGTGGATGTAAATATAACAAAGAAAAAGTTTTCAAAGGCTGTTTGACCGTCAAAGCCCATATCACTCTTAATTTGTGCCCAGTCAGGGGAGAAATGGGGCCAGAAACCCCAGTGCAGAGAAGTCCGACAATTCCCTAAGTTCCAGAATGAGGAGGAGAGAAGTCAAAATTTAATCCCACAATCTCATAAAAGCTTTATGACTATAATTATTACTTGAAAGCTATCAGGTGGTATAGACATGCATTACTATTGTGGAAATTGAGTGATATGTCTATGTTTTCAACAGAGAGATTACTTTGAGGGTAAATTCATCATAAGTGGTAAGGATCTATTTTCTATTAAAACATTTTTGTATATCTCTTATATGGTAAATAAATATTCATTATTAAAAAGTTAGAAAATGTAGAGACATGAAAAAGAGAAAAAACACTAAAAATTTCATCCTGTAGGGAAATAACACACACTTTTTAAAATTAAAAAATCAGATTATACTATTTGTAACAGGAAAAATACTCAGAACCTAAGATCAAAAGGCCTGTTTTCATATTCCTGTACTAGAGGAAGCAGCACCTAGAAAGCGGTAGAGGTGAAGGCTGACACTTGTTTTATAAATATAAATACAAAGGAAAATGAAAACTGAAAAAAATACCTTGATAATGAGGCAATTTTCATATGTTGCCTTATATTTGTATGGTATTACTTGAGGTTAGGGAATTTCCATTCCTTATTTCCTCTGCTTAGTCCTCATAAATATTTATTGATTTGTTTGCTGACTGGTAATGTTCTAGTATTCCACTAAATTAATTAGGTATTGTATGTAGTGTGTTTTTTAAAGATTTTATTTATTTATTTATTTTTAGAGAGAGGGGAAGGGAGGGAGAAAGAGAGGGAAAGAAACATCAATGTGTGGTTGCCTCTCACAAGCCCCCTACTGGGGACCCAACCCACTACCCAGGCATGTGCCCTGACTGGGAATCGACCCAATGACGCTTTGGTTTGCAGGCCGATGCTCAATCCAGTGAGCCATACCAACCAGGGCTGTATATGGTGTTTAGTATGCTCAAGTACCAAGCTTACCAGGAATAAGCCTGGCACAATGCTTTGTACCTAGTAGATAATCAGTGAGTTTTTGTTGAATAAATTATTTCATGTACAGTATTTAAACCATAGTTGCAAATAATATTGAGTGTACCAGCCTAGGATGTTGTATTCAGAGAGTTCATAGGTCTTAACAATCTTCAGAACATCCTTTTCTTAAGAGACTTGAATAACATGCCGACTGACACCATTATACATGACATGCTTCATAAAGTGACCCAGAGTTTGTCTGGCTGCGAAGAGAAAAATTTGGTTCGTAGCAACAGTGAGTGAACTGCAAACTTTTGGGAAATTTTATCACAAGGAAGAAGGAATGGGCCAAGCGTGCTGCTTTAACAATTTCCCATCAGAACATGATAGAGTTTATTTCAAAGACAAAGAGAATTCCTGAGAAGAGGGAATGACTTGCTCAAGGTCATATAGCTAGCTGATGGCCATGATAGGACTAGAAGCCAGGCCCCCTGAATCCTGATTCATTGCTTTTCTGCTACCACGCTCTATGATAGCATATGTCCTGCAAATAAATGCTGGGTCAGTGGCCTCAGTTTTTAATATTTTCACATTATATTTCATCTAGTGATAAAAAGCAAATGCTTACCATCCTTACTGTAGACAGAATAATAGTCTACATCCTAATAATCCTTAGAACCTGTGAATTTGTCGCTTTAATAATAAAAGATGATTAAGCTAAGCATTCTGAGATAAAAGGATTATCCTGGATTACCCGGATGGGCTCCAAGTAATCACAAGGGTCCTTATTGGAGGAATCAGTAGTGTCAGAACCAGAAAAGGAGCCAAAGATTGGCGTGATGTAGCCCACTCACAAAGAATGCTGGCAGCCTGTGGAAGAGGCAAAGAACAGATTTTCCCTTGAAGCCTCCAGAAGGAAACAACTTGATTTTAGCCCAGTAACTCATTTCAGATTTCTGACCTCCAAAATATGTGTTGTTTTAAGTCACTAAATTTGTGGTAAATTGTTACAGCAGTAATAGGAAATTAATATAATCTTCATTTTAAAGTAGTTCTAATCTACTATTTTTTATTAGCCTATTGACGATCTAGAGGGGGGATAGGTTTACCAGCCTTTTTGCTCCTGGCTGGTGTGGCTCAGTGAATTGAGTGCTGGCCTGTGAACCAAAGGGTCTCTGGTTGACTCCCAGTCAGAGCAAATGCCTGGGTGGCGGGCCAGGTTCCCAGTAAGGGGCACACAAGAGGCAAGCACACATTGATGTTTCTCTCCCTCCCTTCTGCTTTCTCTAAAAATAAATAAAGATCTTAAAAAAAAAGAAATCCTTTTTGCTCTGTGAGTGGTCAAATATTTTCCACTTTGTATTTATTTTAAAAGCTATGTTTTGTGTTTATCATATTTGTTTGTTTTTTATCTTTCCTTTTATCAAGCCCTCTGTTTATATATCCCATTCATATTTTCTATTCCTATTCAAACAAATTGTTCTATAAAGAGCCTATAAGCTTACTTACTTAGAGAGAGTCAAAGTTGAAGCTTCTCTTTGTGCCTTTTATCACAGACCCGCCACGTGTCTCATTCTTTCTCCCCATCCCAATTCTTTTTTCTC
>VMDR010023838.1:0-15362 GCA_007922815.1 Macrotus californicus | reverse complement strand
AAACATTTGCCAAAAAAAAGAACTATGTCGTAACAACATAAACTGTTTCTATTTGGAAAACACCAATATGTGTAGGCACCACAAAAAGTGTTATTTCCTAGTTTTCACTTAATAAAGATTATACACACACATGTTATTCAAAATGGGCCAATTTAAAAAGAAACCATTTCTGAAGCATTTAGATATATGGTTTTATTGCTTTTGTTGCAAGAACAAAGAATAATATTTAGGCTGGCAGACAAATATATTTGCATGTACTCCAATTAATCTGGAAGACATAATCTGTAGTAGTAGAACGTACCTGTCTGATGATGAAAGAAAATGACTAGGGTATGGATCCAAACACGTGACCCTTTCTCTCTGCATCTAGGCCAGAAAGTTCTACACCATCATCAGAGAGAGAATGTAGAATAGACTGACATCAGCAAGATGGTAGAACAAGAAGTTTGGGCCTTATTCCTACACAAACATGAATGCAACAACCAAACATGGACAAAACCAAAAGGTAACAAGTGAAGAGCCCTATTGTGCTGTTGTTAAGAATGCAAAATGGTGTAGCATCTATGGAAATGGTATGAAGATTCTCAAATTATTAAAAATAAACTATCCTAGGACCCAGCAACCCCACTTCTAGGTATGTATTCCAAAGAAGTGAAATCAGGATCTTAAAAACACATCTTCACCCCCATGTTAAATGCAGCATTATTCACAGCAGCCAAGACATGGATACAACCTACATCCATGGAGAGATGAATTGATAAAGAAAAATGTAGTAAATACATACAATGGGCTGTTTATTACTCAGCCTTAAAGAAAGGGAATTCTTCTACATGTGACAACATGGATGAACCTGGAGAACGTTATGCTGAGTGAAATAAGCCAGACACAGAAGAACAAATACCATATGATTCCACTTATATGAAGGATCTAAAATAGTACAATTCATAAGATGGGGAGCACAGAAGACAACTTAAGATTTCAAGATAACTGATACAGCTTTCCTCCAACCTTGAAGGCTCCTGGCTGTGCAGAAATGATTAACAGTTCAATTCTCTTTTACATATTCTGCTTTGTCACAGACACAAAGACACACACACACAGAGTTGGAGAGGTTTCAAGAGCAAAATATTAAAAAAAAAACAAGAAAGAGACAAATAAACGAAACTTTCTTAACAGTCCACAACAAAACATTTCTGTATGTACAGCACAGTACTTATATTTCTGTCACTTCTAATAAATATTTTGAACAAGTGAAGTGATTTTTATATGAGCCTGTTCAGACTCTAGGAAGATCAATTGGGGAGGGGGGGTATAACGGAATTTGCATAAAAGTACTTTTTTAATATAAACATGATCTTTAGTTTTCCTTAACTTGTATGTTCAAATATACTTTTCATGTTTTGGAGTGATCTTTACAATGAAGTTTTAGAGATGTTTATGCCCTGGTTAGTGGGTCTTCTGTCATGTGTGCCTGTCCACGAACATGCACCTCGTTACCACCCTGATAACGGTACGTGAGTCCATGCGTGTTAGTAACAGCCCGCCTCAATCCAAGTTCTGCACTGGGCTTATCTTGTTTGTGTCCAAGAAGATGTACAAATAATAGCTCAGCATTTTTAATGGTTTAATATGACAGTGCAATTATTCAGAGGCACAATCCAACACAAGTCCATATTATCATCTATTTTTGTGTAATTGCTCAGCAAAGCTTGGCAGTTAGAATTACTGAGAGAAGTTGTGATAACGAGAATTACAGTTCTTCAACATTATGCATTTGGCATTGGTTGTGATATGTGCACCTGCCAACAATTACTTTTCTGCCTAGAGAAAAGCTTCACTCTAATTACACAACCTACAGTGTGGAGACTGGGCTACCGCTCTCTGCCATCCCTTCCTACCTTATCAGATCAAACAGGCAGAAGTTTGGAATGAGTATTTGACCATGAGGTATACTAAAATTGACAGTTTCCAGGGCATCACCCATAGTAGGTGCTTGAAAAAGAATTACTGAATTATTTAACTAGATTTTTATCCACTGTGGGTATCTCCCACAAATGTGCTCAATTTACCAGTTTACTGTATGAGTGAAAAATTCCTTTGAATTCAAAGCAAGTCAATTTTGTTGTAAACTCTTTGCTTTGCATTTTACGATTCATTTCATTCTCTGTCTCAGCCTTTCCTTCCTGCGGGATGTGTAGTGAGCTCTGCTTCCATCAGGGCCCAAACACTTTCCAGGTCATGAGGGACATAAGCAGCCCTCTTAATGCCAGCCAGTTAAAATAACTTGATCATGTTTTAGGTATTAGCCAGAGTTACTTTTGTTGTGGTGTGGTGGTGGCTTTCCTTCTAGTAAATATGTTCTTTTTTTTTTTTAAACAATTACACTGCTAATCTCCTGATCCGACTTTGGGTAAAATTCCCAGAAATGGTTTGTTTGACTATTCTGGAGAGGAAAATCTACTGTCATCCTGAGAAAAAACAGTTCCCACTGTTTTTGATCACCATTTCCTGGGCTATTACAGCGACTTAAGAGTGGCTGCCTAACTCCGCAGAGAATGTTAGAGGTATAGCAAACACTTTGTGTAGGGAATAACTTAATTATTAACAGCTAAACATAAGTTTTAAATTTTTTTTATTTTCCTACCAATCTAATTTCATCCACACAACAGATGTACAACCACGTTCAATAATCCATGAGCAGTGGCTGAATCCACAAATAAACTTTGCACCAAAATTGGCTTGAAGTCAATTCTCATGAACTGATCCACCCTTTGAGAATAATGTCAGGCTCATTGATATGGGCTGATGATATAAAGATGAATGAAATGACTTTCCTTCCTCAGGGAACTCTCTGTCCTGGTAGAGAGCCATCTATGTAAATCATTACAAAGCCTTGCCATACATAACAGTATGGAATGCAACAGGCCTCAGGGAGAATGCTCATTTGTTTATTCACAATGATATCCTGCATGTCTGCAATGCACCAGGTGCACTTCTCAGTGCTGGGGAATAAAAGATGCAGAGATGCCTGCTGCTGTGGAAACTACTCCTAGTGGGTTACACGGTGAGAGCTGGCTGGTTCCTGGACGGAGGTAACTTGGGAAAGATTTCCTGAACTCTTCTCTAAAGTAAAATTTGTGAGGTCACTGTTCACATGCATAGAACTGCACATAAACATGAAAACAAGTTGGTGCCTTAGAATGAAGATTGCTTAGGTATGAGGGATGCATGTTAGAGTAAGTTTATGAGCCTGGGGAATGTGGGGAGAAGCTAGGCTAGTACACAGCCTGCCGCAAATGCTCCTGTTCAAGTTGGCCAAGCCACACTTCTGAATAGGATATGTGGTCTGGTTTTAACACATGAACTTACAGTCTATTCATAAGAAAGCCCCTACCTCACATGGGTGGGTCCCCTTTACTCAGGATATCTGAATGGATTCTAAAGCCCACAGGCAATCTGATTTTGTTTTGTAGCTAATTCTATTTCCTATTAAAATAAAACTTTTACCAGACTGTTTAATAGTGATGTGCAATGGGCACTTTGCTGTCTCTCTATGGTAGACAGTGACTCGGTAAATGGTGGATGAGAGAGGGATGTCCATGAGCACAGTGGGTGGAGGGCCTGAACCAAACCCTGAAGGTCAGATGACATGTGAATCCAACTAAACAAATGTTAAAACATCTTTTTAAAAAAACCAAATGTTAAAAGTTGCCACAATCACAGCATATTTCTGTCCTGAGTTTAAATTGAAAATGTTAATAAAATTAAAAACCAGAAGGACATCATAAACTAGAGGCCTTACTGTTCAATAAACACAAACATGGTTTTACACCTTTATGTGTGGTTCCTTCATAAATTCCTTTATTTTTTGAGCTATAAACTCAAATTCTGTTATTTTACACAGCTTTAAATAATCGAGATTAGACTGGCAGATTGAAATATGCTTGCCCTTTAAGCAACTTTCTGTTCATATAATGAATGGCTCTGAAAAACTTGCAGGCTGCCATTTCATGCCATGCACTGATTTTTGAAAATGATCTTATGATTCTAAAAATATGTCCTAAAAAGGTATTACTCTGTGGATGAGTTGGCTAAAATCATCTTCATTGCTCACAGATCTTCATAGCAGAACCAGCTTAAAGAATTCTTGGACTAGTTCACTCAAACAATAAACGAGAGATTGTCTTTATCGGATAACTGCCACACACAATAAACCAAGGGAGTGTGTCAACCTGCTCACCGTCTTAAGGATGTCTCTCCATGTTGAAGGTCAGATTTTAGTGAAATTAAAAAATTACACTTTATACGGTAAATAAATGAAATGGTAAATACTAAAAAATTATTTTGAAAAATAATTGCCTTAGTAATTATTGTTCATACACTATAAAAATTATATGTGGCACTTTCCCATACATAAGTGATGAAACAATAAATATTATATTCTGGCAAAAACACAACTTCGAAGTGAAATATGCATTTTAAATTCCATTAAATTCTGTTTTCTTTTACTTTGACCATTCCAGTATTTTTTGAAATACATCTTGAGTGCATTGGATGTGTGATATAAAGAGAATAGATGATTTTCTAACTGTAGGGTAGTTAAAAACATAATCTAATCCCAACAGATAAGGACCATCTCACATGCCCAATTTGAATAGATGCTTGTAAGGAAAGACAGGTGAGAACCTTAGTAGAGGATTTGTTGGCTCTGGGTAAAATGGGTAAGGATGGAGATGCTTTGCCCGTGATAGATCACCAATAAGTAATGATGGGGAGCACAAACATGAAATACTCAAGCTAAATCTCTGAGCACTATACTGCTCCTAGATAATACCATGAGAAAATAAATAGGTATAATGTTATAAGTAAAAAAAGAGAAATTATGTTTATTTGCAAATGATATGAAGTCAAGAGGGACCTCATGGTTTAAAGTAAGATGACATTTCCAACAGGGCTCAAGACAAACCTCTAGGCTCAGAGTAATCTGCCGCTCTTTAACTATGGAGGCTTCTGTTGGGGAGTTGATAAAGAACCCACATACCTAGAGTAAAATTGTCCCCCTGCAGGACTGCAGGTGGGAGCCTACTGCTGAGTGCTAGGGAAAGATCCTCCCCCAACATCTGTAGCTCTCACCCTGACCAGTAATGTGTCCATCGGGATCAACCTACTAATTTACACTGATGCTAACTTGTTGCTTGGTTGACTGCTCTGCCTTCCATCATCCTGGCAGGGAGCCCTGGGGCATGGGCATCAGCCCATCTTTCTCAGCTCCATGAATGTGAACTTCAGATCAACGTCTTGGGAAGCCCTCTCAGGTCAGGCTATCTTCTCTCCTCTGGCTTCACAACTGACCTGAGCTGAGGTGTAGGCCCTTACTTCTCTCCTTTCTACATAGAACCCCGTAGCTTTAGGTCCATGCCATCAAATCACACCAACACATGTGTCTCCTGGTGTAGTTCCATCTGACCTCAGGTTTGCCTAGAAGCAGACCCCGGACAAGGATGGTGCTGTATGAGTAAGTAGTTTATTTGGGAGGTAAAAGAAGCATGGATGGTGAAGAGGGGGAGCACTAAATGAAGACACCATGGTAAGCCAGCTACCCTCTGAGTGAGGGAGCTCTTACCCTAGGAAACTGAGAAAAATTGTATGGACTTCTCTGTCCTCAAGGACAGTCAAAAACCAAGTCCTGCTCTCCTGATGGCAGCTGGGGAGTGAAAGAAGGAGGTGGTGTGCTACCTGGGGGCAATCTCCTGGCAATACTGTCCAATGGTGAGGGGCAGAGCCACCTCAGCAACTAGAGAAAAGGTCCCAAATTGAAGACCCTCAGGTGGTCATAACTACAAGCCTCAGTTCCTCACACAACTGCAGGATGGGCCTGACCAGATCTGCTGGACATGCTAAGTCCCCTCCACTCTGATTCTGGTACTGCACATTCAGAGAAGGGCCACTCAGATTTTAAAAAGACGAGAAAAAGGAAAAAAAAAAAAAGATGGTTATTGTATCTGGTTCCTCTTCTGAAGTCCAGGGGGAAAACTCACAGCTTGCACAGGCCTTAACTTGTTAGTGAATCATATGATTGTCTGCACTCATTTTGCTTTGGGTAACAAAATGAATTAAGTGAGCTAAAATTAAATGTTACCTTACTTCCAATGTCGAAGTCCTTGTGATTATTTTAATAACATGCAAACTGCATCTTTACCAATCAGAGTGCATAATCACCTGAGAGTACCAGTAAGAATTTGACTTATTAATTACATTAAAATTTATTCTATTAATTAAAGCCAACTCATCACAATTATAAACCTGCAGATAAAGCTTCTGTTAGAAAAGTGAAGCCATGATTGGAAAGAAAGACACTTTAGTTGCTTTTAAGTTCATTAAGTTGTTAATATACCCCGTGCGTTTCCTAAGATGTCTTCCATGACTTATTAGTGTGCACTGATCTGAGCCAATTAATAACAAAATGACCCAAAGGAAATTACCTTATGATTAAAAAAACAAAACTTCTGTCTACAATTGTTTCTGTGTTGGTCTTCATTCTATATTCTTATATTAGGGCAAAGCTGCAATAGCATGAAAATTGTCACGAAGGTGTCCAGAGTCAGGCATCTGAATTGATGATCTGACAGGAAAGGTACAGGTCAGGAAATCACTGGGTCAGTATCAGAGAGACACATAGGACTGGTAGGTCCTGGAGGTCTTTTGACTTTGTTATTGTTTTTCCTACGTGTCAACAGCTGTATGTGCACCTTTAGCGAAAACCGTGACAGGGTTATGATATAGGAAGAAAACCAGGGTATACCAAGAGAATGTGCCTGATTGGAGAAACAGTAATTTTATTCAAATGTCATAATTTCCCAACTTATTTTTTCACCAATTTATCTTCACTTGGAGAGTTCCAAGTGTAATAACGGAATGGCTTAGCTCTCTTCAAGACCACGTATTCCAACTGTAAGAAAGACAGGAGCACAATTAGCAGCTAATTACTGTAAAGCACTTTAAAGTTTACAGAGCATTTCAATGTGTATCACTCACTTAATAGCTGAACATCCAATGGTCAGTAATTTATCAGTAGTTACATAGATACATTAACTTGAAATAAGACATGCAAGTTAAGCTGTAGACATAAATATTCAGAAGAGGGTTTTGCCTGTGTACTCCTTGAGAAGTAGTGCCAACACATCAATGGTAAGGGGAAACCAAGATCATACAAGGTCTTGTATTGGAAATAGGGAACACAACACAGCAGTAAAACATGCCAAGTACCTTAACAATTACCATGCTAAACGACAAAGAAGAAGGAAGTAGGATCCAAGGAGAAATAAAAGCTGCTTGAGATACATTGTTCCTTAAAACCATCTATGGCCAGTCAGGTTAATGCTAGTCCCCTGTTTGTGCCCTTATTTACATGCCCCTACACAAAGTGTGTCAGTGGTGAAACAGATATTCACTAATAATCTCAAGGGCAGGTTAAAGACAGATCATGGATGAAGCTGATGAAGAGACAGGAGCCTCTGAGGGCACTAGAGGAGAAATCTAGTTTGCGAAAAAAAAATCTAACCTGCTTCTTTCAGCTTCTGGTGGCCCCTGGTGTTCCTGGACTTGTGGCTGCATCACCCTGGTATCGGCCTCTGTCCTCACGTGGCCTGTGCATCTCCTGGCATGTCCCTGCATCTTCACATAGTCTTGTCACTGTGCACGTCTCTCTCTTTCTCTGTGTGTACAAATTTCCCCTTTTATAAGCACACTGGTCCTGCTGGATTGTAGTGCTAAGCTCATGACTTCATTCTAACTTACTTACCTCTGTGAAGACCCTACTTCTAGAAAGGTCACATTCTAAGTTTTGGGGCATTAGGACTTTAATATATGGTGGACATAATTTGTACTAGTTCTATTGGGCTTCCATAACAAAATACCACAAACTGGGTAGTTAAAAAACAGAAATTTATTTCCTCACAGCTCTGCAGGCTGGAAGTCAGAGATAAAGGTGTCAGCAGGTTTGGTTTCTCCTGAGGTCTCTCTCCTTGGCCTGCAGATGCCTTCTCCTTGTGTCTTTTTCTCCATGGTCTCGTGTGTGTGTGTGTGTGTATGTGCGTGTGTGTGTGTGTGTGTGTCCTAATTTTCTCTTCTTATAAGGACACCAGTCCTATTGGATAAGGCCCACCCCAATGACACCATTTTAACTTAATTCTGTAAAGGCTCCATTTCCAACCACAGTCCCATTCTGAGGTCCTGGGGTTAGGACTTTACAAAGGTGTTTTAGGTGACTCAGTTCAGTCCTTAACACAATCCAACCTAAAACAGCCCATGCTGTTGAATGTAACCCCACATTCAAACACCGATCTGCAATCGAAAACCTATCTTGGTAAAAAAAATATGTAAATCAAGACGGAGTGAGAAAATATAGTCGTCCTTGACTTAAAACCACCATAACACAGAGATAAATTCTCACAACACAATACATGCATTTCAATTTTCAAATAAATTATAAGTTTTTAAAACTTTTTACATATATTCTATAGGCCTTTTCTAAATTAATTCTAACATATCTTTCCTAATAAACAACAGTTCAGGGTGAAAGACTTGATATTTTGACTTTGTTTTGTTTTTTACAAATTATCTGAGCATTCTGAACTTTTATACCTTCATACATATGGAAAACTACAAAACATCAATATTTTAAAATCATATGATTAAAAACATATTGATGACATATATTTCAGCACTTTTCTACCTGTTTCAACCCTATAAAAACGTCTGGCTTCCTGAGTCTTCACTTGAATAGGCATCATTCTAGCAGATTTTATTTTTCAAACTGAGCTGCTGATCAGAGCATGCTCGTTTGAACCTCAGAAATTATGGACTGGTCACTTACAAGTTCTGCCTGCACCCAAGGCCCGTTAAAACTATGTAGTTTAGTTCTCTCTAAATTCTGCCACCTGTAGTGGGGTATTGGGTCTACCTGCAGATTTCCCCTTCAACCACACAGACCCAACTTTTAGAAATGATAAGAAGGCAGCTTTTGAGGAACCCTTCTCTAATTCCACCTTACTGAAGAAAGTCAGCTCTCCCAAGGCATGCCCCTTTCCCAGGGCACCCCGTTCTGATGACTCATTCAAGTGGGGTACCAAGGCAGAATCCCTTGCCTCCTAGCTTCAGAGCTCCCTGGAGGAGTGACTGGGGCATGTCTTGGCTCTGCATCTCCCTTACACTCCCCCCTCTGCCATCCCTGCTCCCTCCCCATCACAGATGTCTTTACTCCCCATAAATTCCTGCATGATACAGAATCTGCTTCTTGAAAACTAATCTGTGAGGGTGTCTCTGATTGGAGTGCTGGGGATGAGAGTGGGTATAATTCTGAATTAGCAATCACATATGGTTTATTTTATAGATAAGGAAAGAAAAATATTATTTGAAATGTGTTTCAGTTCTATCAGCATTTCTTTATGTTTGAGAAAGTTCTCACTGAAATAACTGCAGATGACAAACTATTATGTAAAGAGTAAATAGAGATAGGTCTCATAAAATGAAAGACATAATTATATTAAGATTGATATCATTTAACTGAGAATTATGTCATCTCATCATCTCTCCAAATGCCTGATTAACTCTACTGTATATAAAAAACTCTGAGAGCCGAGGTATCATTAAATTTTCCACAGCCATGACATTACAAGTATTCTAGTTTCCACCTTGTCAAACAGAATGCATTGCTAACATTTTTGCAGAGGTTAGAGCTTTTACATTGGCACTAAGCTGTCAAAAGCTCATCTGGATTTTCCTCTGTTGTTATTGTTTCTTGTTTGTTTTATTCTCTTTGTTACTTCAAACACCAAAACAGGGTGGTTGTTTTCTGTTGTTCATCAAATAATGGTTCTTACTAAAAAAACTTTCAAAGCATTTGATCAAATTCAGGATTGATTGATTTTGATTAGTAACAGGAAAAATAAAACATCTTGCAATCTTGCATAATACACATTTATCAGTAAAGACTGATATATCAGTCACAGCACAGATTTAACTCTGCAAAATAGTGAGGCTATCATGCTATCACTAGGAAGGGTTAACCCTCCTCCAACCAGCATTTTGATTTGGAGTGTTTTGGCTCAAATGTAGGTGGAGACTGACACCTGTTCTTACATCTATCATTTATATAGGGGCAGTGGTATCATTTCAGGCTATTCTGCCCAATATTGCAGCAACTAGCCAAGACCTGTACTCAGAAAACTATAAGACACTGAAGAAAGAAATTGAAGAAGATACAAACAAGTGGAAGCACACAGAGTGTTTATGGATAGGAAGAATTAGCATCATTAAAATGGCCATACTACCCAAAGCAATCTATAAATTCAATGCAATTCCTATCAATATTCCAATGATGTATTTCACAAAACTAGAACAAATATTTCAAAAACTTATATGGAACCATAAAAGGCCCTGCATAGCAACAGAGATCTTGAGAAAGAAAAATAAAGTTGGAGAAATCACACTACCTAATAACAAACTATACTATAAGGCCATGGCAATCAAAACAACAGGGTCCTGGCATAAAAAAAAGATACACAGATCAATGGAACAGAATAGAGAGCCCTAAAATAAATCAACACTTTTATAGTCAATATTTGACAGAGGAAGCAAACACATATAATGAGCATAAGAGAGTTTATTCAATAAATGATGTTGGAACAATTGGACAGATACATGCAGAAAAATGAAACTAGACCACCTTTTCATGCCACACACAAGAATAATACAAAGTGGATTAAATACTTAAATGTTAGACCCAAAATCATAAAATTCCTAGAAGAAAACATTGGCAGTAAAATCTCAGACATTGCTCATAGCAATATTTTTTTATATATATTGCCTCAAGCAAGGGAAACAAAAGAAAAATAAACATATTGGGACTACATAAAACTAAAAGGTTTCTGCACAACAAAGGATACCTTCAACGAAATAAAAGACAATGCGCTGAATGGGAAAACATATTTGCTGATACATCTGATAAGGGGTTAATATCCAATTTATTTTAAAAAAACTTGTAAAACTCAATATCAAAAAACATACAATCCAATTTAAAAAACGTGCAAAGGGCCTGAATAGACATTTCTCCAAAGAGGACATACAGATGTCAATAGACATATGAAAAGATGCTCAACATCACTAACCATCAGAGAAACGCAAATTAAACCACAATGAGTTATCACCTCACACCAATCAGAATGGCTATCAACAAACAACAAGTGCTGGTGAGGATGTGGAGAAAGGGGAACCCTTTTGTACTGTTGGTGGGAATGCAGACTGGTACAGCCACTGTAGAAAGCAGTGTGGAGATACTTCAAAAAACTAAAACTGGAACTGCTTTATGACCCAGCAATTTTGCTTCTGGGAATTTATCTAAAGAAAACTGAAACACTAATTTGAAAGAAATAACCACCCCTATGTTCATCACAACGTTATTTATAATCACCACGATTTAGAAGCAGTCTGAGTGTCCATTAGTAGATGAGTGGATAAAACAACTATGGGACAGTTACACAATGGATTATTACTTGGACATAAAAAAGAAGAAAAATTTACCCTTTATGACAGCCTAGGTAGACCTGGAGAACATTATGCCAAGTGAAATAAGCCAGTCAGAGAAAGACAAATACCATAGGATTTTACTCATATGTGTAGTCTAATTAACTGAACTAACAAGGAAAATGGAGACAAACTCATAGATAGAGAGCAGGCTTACAGCTCTGGGTAGGAGGGTAGGGGGTGGTGATATCAAGCAGAAACAACAAGGACTCATGGACATGGACAACAGTGTGTTGATTGCTGGGGGTGGGGGTTTAAGGAGAATAAATGGTAATGGAAAAATATAATAAAAACATTCCTGAAATTTGAATTTATTGATTGTAAGTTAAATTAAAAATAAGTATTATTTTAGTTCCTTGGTTGCCACATGTGAAGTGCTCAAAATATACACGTGGCTGGCTAGTCACTATGTAGTGTGTAGCACAGGTAAAGAACATGTTCATTGTCATACAAAGTTCCATGGGACATTGCTGTCTTAGGGGAAGAAAAGTTGAGATAGGAATAGACCCAGGCTCTTTGCTTTGAAGCTTAAATTTATCAAACATATTTGGGAAACAAAGGTGTCTTCAGCCAATGTCATATGCCAGAAACATAAATGAAGGTGTTTTGGAAAACTCATCTATACAATGGGAAATCATTGGGAAGAGTGGTTTCATGGTGAAGGGGATGTACCTGTGGCCTGGAGAGCTGCATCCATAACACTTGTAAACCATCTTCCATGCCTCAGGAACAAGTCACCCTAGGTCACGATGGAGATGGGTTCCTGACAATTGGCAGCTGTGTTACAGACTGCACCTGTGGGACATCCAACAAGGTGCCCAGGTAGTGCACTAGGTTTCTAACTTGCCAGACTTCAGACTTGCTGGTCATTAGCAATGGGGTTTGGGGGGCGGTGGAGATCAGCCATTTCTGAAAGTCAGTGTTTAAAAGGGTAAAAAATAGAGCAAGGCTCAGCTAAAATTACTCACTGTATTTAAATAGGCCAGAAAGAACTTACCATTAATTTCTTCTTTAGGCCCTAATTAGACCCCAGCAGAATGTGGTTCTGGCTATTATAAAAATATGATGTTTGTATATTCTCTAAATTATATATAAAACAGTAAATACTATTGTTAGCTCAGGTTATGACATTGAATATTGAGATATATACCATGTCAATTTTGATTTGTGTTTTTCTTCTAGGCCTCATAAATATTAGTGATAGAAACACAAAAATTTAATAAAATGAAGTTTTTTTACTGTTGATGGGAGAATAATTGAATTCAAGTGAAAGCTTAAAAATATTTTCATATGAAAGCAACTTTAGTTATATTCAAAATATATAAAACTCTCCTAGAAGACAGCAGAATGTTACTACATACAGAGATGGTATGATGCTACATTAATGAGTGGGCTTCACTAATAAGTGGTAGGATGTCAATGAATAAGATACTGTACAAATGACTTCATGTTTTGGCAAAAGAAGTTAAACTATTTGTTTAAATCATATGAAGAATCATTTTTAAAAAGCAGTGGTTTAAAGTACTCTTTGAACACAACCTGGAATGAAAAAAAAAGGACAAACCCGACTCCCCCCTGTACTTGTGTTCCATTGAAGGCTTTTATCCTGATTAATTCCTGGGGTGGCTGCCACCTGACATTTCCAGAAACAAAAATGCAGTCCCCCATCAGCTTCAGCATCTGCAAGCACAGCCTGGCAACGATGTCTGGAAACGTGGTACCCGAGACTGTGCCCATGCCTCAAGTCTCACATCTCCCTGTGTCGTTTCGTGTGAATGGGGGTGCTTGTGCTTCCAACCAGCACATGTGGCAAATCTGGACCAACTCCAGTTTGTTTCCAAAATTAACTTTTTTCTCTCTCTATTTCCATCCAAACGTTGAAAAAACGAAATCTTTTATTTTGTCCATATGTTACCTAGAGCTGGCAATATTGGTTTGCATGTTTCTGTGAACTGAAATGTAAAATTAAATTGAACCTGCATGTTGAAATTCAGATCGCACAAGCATTTTCTTATTTCTGGTGTGTGTGTGTGTGTGTGTGTGTGTGTGTTTGACACCAAAAAGGATAATGTATCCTATCTGCTTCTTTTTCTACATCATGTACATCTAATATTCCACCCCTCCCAGGGTGAAAAGGGAAAATAAAAACCTTTCAAAGTCAAAACTTTAACAAATTTTCAATAAACCTAGAACAAGATTATATTATATTAATACTTTGTTCTGTTATCAAGATTTTTATTTGCATTCCTTCCATAGTATGTTAGGGCCTAGAAAGTAAGCATCTTTGAGAAATCCATGCCTGTTTTTGCCATTTCACAGCCCTAATTAGAGTCCTGACATCAGTGTTCTATTTTTGAGCAAGTAAAAGATGATGAATTAGAAGAAATACATCTCCCTCAAGAGCCTGTAATCTCTATTCTTATCTTAAGATTGTGAAGCCAAAGTCCTTAACTCACACAAAATAATCTCTGAAATTTTCAACGGAGTCATAAACATAGAGAACATTTTGTAGCTTTTATCATTAGTCGTAAACTGTTTAGAAAAATCCTGTAGTACTCTCCTTATAAATTATATTTTTGCTTCTTTTGTTATAGATCTGTGAAAATGAATCCTTGTTCAACCAATTTATGGAATTTATACTAAATTCTCTTCTTGGAAATTCACAGCACACTAAAGTTTCTGATAAGTCCTGCTAGGGGAAACAAGTTTAAAATTAACCTGCTGCGTCCAGGTTCATACCAGAACAGAGCTATTTTCCAACTGACTCTGCAGATCTACTTGGAGACACGATGGGAACAGAATACGGCAATCATGCCAGTTTCTTACAGAATGCTGCAGTGTTTCGGGGTCTGACAAACAGAAACCATTCTTGATCTAACTAGTCGGTTAACACCAACACCAACACACACACACACACACACACACACACACACACGTGTGTGCACTCAGCTGACTCTGTCAGGGCTGTTGCTAACTGCTAAATTTCACAAAAGATGTGAAGTGGTAAATGAGTAAAGTATTGATCGATGGCTTTTACTGAGGACGTTTAATGATGTTGCACAGAGAGTGGCAGGAAAATCCATGTTGATGCTCATTAAAGAAACTCGTTGAAACTTTTTCTTCAACTGAAAGCCCTGATATTATAACTATACTGCAGACTGCACAGGCAAAAGGGTGGAATTTCATCCCTGGAGCTGCAGCCCAGAAAAATAATTTAGGTCAAAGAGAGACAGCACTCCAACAGAACACCCCCTGCAGTTTGGAAGCAAGATGTCATACTAAAGGGTTAGTGAGAGAGGAAACATAGGGCATCTTCAGATTTGAACCTAGGATCCAATATGCCAAGAATCAACAGATGAAGGTGTTTGTAGTTGAACACTAACCTGGAAATGTGCACATAAGTGCCAATGCTGTGCCAAAGGTCATGCTACTTGGGTACCAACTACTGGGTCCCCCACGCAGTTAAAACTGTGATTCAGGGGGCAATCCCAGGCATACAGAATTCTGAATGAGTCGGAATAAAGACCAGTCGTTAATATGCAGCATCTCTCTTACTCCTTCAAATGGCTCCTCTGTATCACACACCTGCAGTTGTGTTTTCACATTTGTTTCACCGTGAATACTGGTGAAACACAAGAGCAAGGGCTATAAATCGCGAGTGTTGCTCTTCCTTCTAGCTGCTTCTCACATGGGCAACTCCAGTGTGTCGGGTTGTAGGGAGTGCAGTAATAAAGATAGATCATACATATTCTGCTGCTGTTTGACGCCATTGCAACTCC
>VMDR010023837.1:0-15361 GCA_007922815.1 Macrotus californicus | reverse complement strand
AGAGGGATATTTTTCCCTCAAGTATTTTAATACTCTCAGGCAGTTCTGTCCTACAAAACTTTCATCATAGACATGTGTGTGCTGCCATACATTAACCACCAGCTCAATGTGGCTATTGAACATTTAAAATATGGCTAGTGTTGACTTCAGGAAACTCAAAACCTATAGAGAATTTTTATGAGTTTATTTAAACCAAACTGATAACATGCCAGAATGCAAAATCTCAAATTCTCTAAGAATGACAGTTTCTTTTATACATTTGAAATTATGGAGGGAACCTAAGAAAGATTACATGTTAATAAGATTATGTGCTTCCTTGAGGGTGGTGTGGGGGGTTCAGAACGAGCCACCCCAACATGTACCTCAGTGGTGCAGGTTGTTTTGAGCTAAAGGCAACTTAGCTTCAGTTTTAAGAGAAAATTCTGCCCATCCCTTTAACTACCTAGAGGACCATAAATTAGGAACTTTGCCCATAATAAGAGATAATGGGTGATAACCTTGTAGACGAACTTCTATGGAAGAGAAAACTTATTTATTAAATGTCTGCTTTTCTTATCATTCTGCAATGACCATTTGGTTGGCAGCGAGAATGGCACCCAAACTGTTTGACTGGTGGGGTCACACTGGACCTTGGTTCAGCAACCTCGGTACTTGAGTTCTGGCTAGGAAAGAACTCAGAGCCAAGACTCAAACTGTAAGAGAAAGTTTATTTAGAAACTTGTTTAGAAACACAGAGGTAAAAGAATTGAATGGCAGAAGAAATGGGCTCAGGAAACAAGTTACAGAGGCAAAACAAAGGGGCCCTTTGAGCTTAGGAGAGACAAGGGTAAAGCTAGTGGGTGGGGAGAAGAGGAGTGGGGAAAAGCATGGGCATGCTCTACTGAGTATACTGGGTCTTCTGTCCTAAGGGATTTTAAGGGTTAGGAGTTTATGGGACGTCCCAGAGGAGGATCTCAGTAGAATATTCATCAGCTTTCCAGGTGTGTCCTGTCAGGGTCATGGTCTCCACTGATTGGTCAGCATCAGGGCAAGGGATCTTTAATCAATGCATCTGAGCCAGAGGTCAGGTGTGGCACTACTTGTCTGGTTTCGCTGTTTTTCTGGTCCTGGAGCTAAATAAAACACAACTGAGACGTAGATGTATTTGTTGTGGTTCAGAACCTCATTGTCCTAGGGTCTTAACGGTTAGGGGTTATTCTTCATGTCCCCTGGTTCATTCCCCCTCTAAGAGAGTCTAACCCACGTGAGTAGCAAAGATGCCAGGAAGGAAATGTCAGGGGAGGATCCAAACCTAATGACCAGCTATATGAAATGTCTGGGGGTCTAATCTGCATGACCAGCGATATACAAGGTCCAAAGAGTATGATCCTCATTTTCCCAGTTCTGCCTGTTGCTAGGCACCCAGAGCTTCCCACTTTGGTGACCTTTTCTGTACCTGGGCCATCCCCCGTACTCCGCTTATGTCTAACTGCCTACCACACTTTGAAGCCCTCAAGATGTATTATCTCGTTCCTAGCACAGAATGTCTTATATACCTAGATCCCCCTTTCTATTTCTAAAGCTCTCATCAATGTCAGGTCTCTGACCCTCTCATGTATGCAGGATCCCTAATAGAACAAAAGACCCCTTTTCAGGCCCTCTTTGCCAGAGCTAGCTAGACCCTATAAAGCATGACTGACCCTAATTGTTGTATGAGGCTTTATCCTCAGGACTAGAAATTTACTGGAAGCACCCTGAAGGTGTAGAAGCTCTGGGAACTTAGGAAACAGGACATGCCAGACCTCAGCAACCGGACTCTGCACCCAAAGATAACATTGAGACAAGGTGCAGCCTGTACTAAAGGCCAACTGAAACCTCCTGCTCTACAACCACCCCAATCACCTAATAAAAGCTCAAAACCCCCACCCCTGAGTGCTTATCTCTGCACCTAGCCCTTTCCCTCTCTTGGGAAAGTAAAAGAAAAACTTTGCTCTCTGCATTTTCTTCTCTCTGTGAATTCTTTCACAGCCCACATTGCTGACCACCCTAACAATCCCCATACATATGTAATACATTTGGTTATTTTTCTCTTATTAATCTACTTCCTGTCTTTGATTAGACCAGCCAAAAGAAGCTGGAGGGTAGAGGAAAGTTTGTTTCTCCCCTACAGCAGTTGACTATGAGGGGTCTGAAAAGGAGGATTACTCTGGCATTTCAAAGGTGTGTTAACCTAAATGCACAACAATAGATAGGGCTTGGTTAAGGCAAAGATAAACCCTTTTATAGGCCTGGGAGATGACTACCCACCATGACCTGCCCAGGTAGGAATTTTATGAACAGATCATCCTATGAGTTAACTTTCGGTCAGATTTATTACAGAATCTCTTTTTTGTTCACACTAGAGCAACTAAGAAACTAAATTTTTAATTTGTTTAAGAAAAAGTTATTCATGATGCGTTTTGAGGATAATGAGGTGAGGAAGACTTTATTTAAGAGTGGGGAGAATTATTGTGATAGGTATAAGGAGTGCTGCAACAACGAGTCTTGAGGTGGGAGTGACATTGGGCTTGTTAAAAAAACCAAATTTAACAAACAAAATTCAACAAGTCACAGATACAGCAAACATACTGGTGGTCGATTGAGAGAGGGGTTGAGGGAAGCTGTGTGAAAATTAAAAAAAAATTCCAGCAAAATGGTGTCACTCGTGCCAAAATCCAAGATACCACACCCAGATTTAATACCTGACCCAATTGCTCTCTTGACCTCTTCCAGAAACATAACCAACTAATCTGCAATTTTCTGATCACTATCAAGAGGGAAATTTGTCAAGTGGTCCCTCTCCATTTCCCCCAAACCCCAAGAAGAGTCAATCTGTATGATAAAAACCCTTGCCTCCCCCTGCACCCCTCCAGAAAAAGATGTTCTGGTGTGAAAATAGTCCTTTGTTTGTTAATAGCTCCCTCGCCTCACTTTCCTTTCTAAAAAAACCCCTCCAGTTTGTACAACTCCTAAGACAATCCTTCTAATTACTAGATGGGATGATGCCCAATTCATTAATAAAGCCAATTTACTTTTAAATCATATTTTAATTATTATGCTATTACAGTTGTCCTGATTTCCCCTCCTTCGCCCCCCTCCACCCTCAGGCAACCCCCCCACCATTGTTCAGGTCCATGGGTCATACCTATAAGTTCTTTGGCTACTCCATATCCTATATTGTACTTTATATCCCCTTGGCTATTTGTACTTCTTAATCTCCTTACTTTATCACCCATTTCCCTCTCTCATCTGGCACCCTTCTGGTAACTCATTTTCTCTTGATTAAAGCCAATTTAGATTTTCAAACTTACTTAAATTCTGTTTTTTAACAAACCTTTCATATTTTTATGGAGGTATTACAATAAAATACCATACACACACGAGTTTACCAACAGATAACAGTAACTCTCAAATTGTGTAACAATCTGTACTCTACCTAACTCTTGGACAGGCGGCCTCTCCTTGTGCTATAGTGATTTGTCACAAGTCTCCTAGGCATTAGGGAGCCGGCATCACGGCTGATTAACATTCTCCAAGAGGGCTGAGTAATTTCTTCCCTTCGCTACTTAACTGACCTAGATGATGTTTTAAAAAAAGTAATGAGAAAGCTAGAACGAAGAAAGAGGTCTTACAGAACTTTCTTGGCCTGCAGCATTCACGTGAACCTCGCGCTTTGCACCTCCTTCCTGGGGCCATTCCTCGCTGAGTCCAGGAGGTGGGACGCCTTCTGTCCAAAGACCCTGACAGCGCCTCTGGGTGGTCCCCAGGCCCCACCCGACTCCACCTGGGCCCCCTCTGGACCACGCCTCCCCTGTGAGGCCCGAGAGCCCTGCCCCGCCCCGCCCCACCCCACCCCGCCGGCCGACTCTGAGACGCGCCAGTCGACGCGCTGACGTCCGACGTTCCAGGTACTTTCCCCAGCTGCGGATCGGCCTTACGTGGGGGCGGGGCGGGGCGCGGAGTGCGCATGCGCCACAGCGCCAGCACTCGCTTCTGAATCGTGAGGGGGCTTGATCCTCTCCGCCGGCACGGGCTCCGTTCGCGCTAGCTCGCTTCAGCGGCCATGTCTGCCACCATCGAGCGGGAGTTTGAGGAGTTGGATGCTGAAAATCGTTGGCAGCAGCTCTACTTGGTGAGTTGATTGTTCGCGCACCAAGCGCTGTAGTCCTTCGTGGACTCAGGCTCGCGCCCGCTGGCTCCCTCCCGCCTCCCCCGCCTCCCGCTTAGGGCGGAAGTGGCCGCGCGCGAGCCGCGTCAGGGCTGCGCCTGCGCGGACGGAGTCTCTAGTCCCTTACGAAGAAAAGACTTTAAATGAGGGGGCTGTCCAGCGTAAACGCAAGCGCAGAGTGTGTTCTAGATGGCGGCGGCGCTAAAGCGACCTCTTGTGGCGGACGTGGGAGTGTTTTTCGGCGCCCGATGGGGTGGGGATTTGTGTGGCCGGGAGTGCCGCCGGTAGTTGGGGGTGGGCGAGGGACTTGTGAGACCAGAACTCAGTCACCGAGGCTGCGGGGGGCGGCGAGGCCGCAGGTAACGGTGGGGAGGGCCGGGAATGGGCAGCCAGTCTTTGGGAGCTCGTAGCAGGGGGAGGCAGCGGCTTCGGATTGGGCTTCGCAGTTGCTTTCCCTCCTCTGTACCTGGTTCTGTTTGCGGACACGTTTTTTCCCGGCCGGCGGAGGCGGGCCGTGACACTCTTTTTTGAAGGTACTGCAGGCCCTTGCCTCGATTGTGTGGATGTTACCTGGGCCTCGAAATGGTAGTGCCTAAACCGGAGTGGTGGCGAGAGATCCTAGCGATCAGTAGTGTTCATTTTCTCAGCGAGCCCAACGCCTCAGGCTGTGGGTCGTCCTCCACAGAGGTTCTAGGAAAAAGAGTAGGCTTTGGATGTATTAATTAAATAATAAGGATGTCTTTCTCTTTTCAGTTTTCTTTACTGAGTCATACTTTACATAACAGTTAAATACACATTCTATGTATGTGTAGTTAAGCGAGTTTCATAAACATATACCCTTGTGCAAACACCATTCAAATCAAAATAACCTTTTCATCACCGCAGAAGGTGCTGTCTGCCCCCTTCCCTACTCTATAGGCCCCCTCTGTGCTTACCTCTTACTACCATGAAATATAATAACCGTGCCTGTTCTCGAAGTCATGGAAGTGGACTCACATAGTTAACTCTAGGGACTAGCTTCTTTAGCTCAACTAAAGAGCCTTTAATTCAAATGGGACTTGATTTTGTCTCTTTTAAAATGACTTAATTGCCTGTTCTCTACTGTTTAATGATTAGCATATTATTCCCAAGATTGAATTGAGTGGTTGTGAGTTAAATGCTGCTCCTGCTGGTGGTTCACTCTGTGTACAGTAAAAGAAAAGGAAAAAAAAGGCTTTCCTGTAAATCTTGATGGTCCTGGGTTTTTCCCTATTCCATTTAATTAGATGACAGTAAAAGAATGTTTTCTTTGTCATTATGTTCATAATGTAACATTTTCCTCTTCAACACAATAGCGGGAAATGTAATAAACATCCTGATTCATATGGGTACAGAGTACGTTAGGATAGGGCAATAACTTCAAAGAATGCTGATAAAGACTTTCCCAAATATAGAAAGTCTTAAATGCAAATTCTAGTAGAACTCTATGTGAGAGCCTGCCAGCTATGTCTTTTCCAGTTACATTTGTTTTAGCACAGGCTGCTCTCTGCAGGTTGCTAGTCATGTATTAAAATACAGATTTGAGAAGAGAAAGGTGAATGCTACAAATTAGTTCAGCTTAACATTCTGGTTAAGCAGTTTGATATAGACAGACAGGCAGACATAGATATAGGTATTTCTTGAAAATTCAATGAAAATTGTAATCTTTCTGATCAGGAAAATGCACTTGTATCCACTGAAAATTTCACATTTAGTTTCAAGGAGTTCAGGAAACCCTTCTGTGGATTCCTGCCTTGATGTCCTTTAGTTTATTGGATTGGTCAGTACTCTCATTATTATTATTTTTTTCCTAATGGAGGAACAATAGTATTAGTTTGGTCAGGAGAAATCATTCAACACACACTGGTGTTACAGTAAAAGTAGATCTTAAACTGAGAAAGTTAGCAATGCAAACCAAAGAAACCTAGAAAAAGTTTAGTATTTTCCTTTGATTGTAGAATATCTATCTATTTAGCCATTCTACCAATACGTGCTGAGTACCAGTAGCATTCCAGCCCTTGCTCTGGGAGGACATCTGGAGATTCAGCAGAGAATGTCAGTGACAAAGTTCCTGTTCTTGAGGACCTCACATCCTACTATTTGTTCTCTTGAGGTCCTCACTGCAATTCTCTATTTTCATTCATTCACTTATAACACGTCTTTTATGTGTCAGTGTTAGACTGAGTCCCTGCTCTTAAGGATGCAGCCTAGTGGGGAGTAGTAGATAGGTAAGCAGACAAAAATGTAAAAGTAATAAGTAAAAAAGCTAGTGTTAAGCACACAGTATGCTATATATGCCCCAAAGGGGTCCAGTGGGAGTTCTGGTGAAGCTTCCTGGAGGAGGGAGGGCCTTACCTAAGTCTTGAAGGACAAGTTGACCAGTTGAAGAGAAGGGGGGAGGGAATTAGTGTTCCAGAAAAGGAAGAAAGGTGTGCAAAGGCACGGAATAGCATGCCAAGAGAACCACCAACAGTTTAGCCTGATGAGAGTGGTGTGAATTTGAGGTTCTCAAGTAAGAACCTAAGAAGGTCTTGTAAATCAGACTAAGGAATTTGAGCTGGTTGATAAGTATCACTGAGGAATTTTAAGCCTGGAAGTACCATGTTCATATTATGTTTACTTATTAGCAAGGTCATTCTACCAGTGAGTTGAATGGGGCTAAGTGTATGCAGGTAGCACAGGGAAGTAGTAGTCTGTTGGAGTAAACCTGAAGAGAAATGTTGAGCTCCTGAACTAAGGCAGTGGCAGTAGGAATGAAGAGGAGAGAGAGAGATTTGAAATGGTAAGGGAATAGATGTATTTGATTTTGAAACTGTTCAATTCGAAGTACCTGTAAGACATAGAAATGCAAATAGTTTAATATATAAATTTGGAGTTTAGGAGAGTCTGAGCAAAAATATGATTTTGGTATTTGTGAGCACAAAGGTGGTCTTTGAGGTCCTATATGTGGGTGAGTTTACCTAGGGAAGAAAAGGGGGAGGGGGTTGGAAATGCTGAAGGCCAAGGACAAAATCTTGACAGACAACATTTAAGGGCATAGTCTATGTAGAGAAAAAGATGCTTGCAAAAAAAGGCTAGAGAGAAATAGCCATAGAAATGGGGAGAAAATCGGTGTCAGAGAGAGTATGGAGGGAGTTGATGGTCAGCAGGGCCCTTTCAGCTAAGGTCAAAACTGAAAGGGCCCCCTGAATTAATGACTAGGACATCAACAGATACCCTTAAAGAGCAGTTTCAGTTGAGTACAAAAGTTAGATGGCACACATTGAAAAGACAAGGTAGGAAGAAGTACTTATGAGCAAATGTACACTGCTATTTTAAGAAGCCCAACTTAACGAGATGGAGTGGGGAAAGGTAGCTAAAATGAAGCATGATTATGTGACTTTCCTACTTAAAACTTTTGATGATTTCCATTGCTTGTAATGTAAAATTCAGACCACATGTCCTACCTCCCAATATGACTTTCTCCTCTCTCCCATTAGTTCTGTTCCTTTAAATGTGCATGTTTGTTCTCCTGTTGGGCTGTTATAAATGTAATTTTCTTTGCATTAGTACAACTTTTGCCCCTTTCCTTTTCCCTTTTGCTAAACTGCCTCCTACTCATCCCCAAAGTCTCACTTCCTTAGGGGGTGCCTGCACAACCCTCCCAAGGCAGGGTTTGATCTCCTGTTAAGTATTTCTGTAGCATCCCACAACTTCCCCTTTCATAGCAGTGCACTGGCTCTAATGCAGCAGCAGATTACTTAAGGAACAAAATTTGCATTCAGCAAACCACTTTTGCTTGAGTAGGGAAAGGGTGTTTAAGTGGGCTTTCTGCTTTGTATGGCACAGTAAGGGGTGATATTTGTGATAATGTTTCGGGAGAATTGTGCTTTTTTAGCAAATGCTAACTGAGGAAAAAAAAGGCTTCACTCTTTTGCTTTAAAATTTCCTTTTTTAAAATTATTTTTCTAATTTTTTATTTTTAATTGCAGTTAACTATAATAATAAATTAGTTTTAGATGTACAACTCAGTGATTAGACATTTATCGTATAACTTAGGAAGTGATCACCTCGATAAATCTCGTACCCATGTGACACTATACATTATACAATATTATTGACTATATTCCCTATGCTGTACTTTACATCCCTGTGACTATTCCATAACTACAAATTTGTACCTCTTAATCCCTTTACCTTTTTCATTCATCCTCCTAACCCCTCTTTTAACTGGCAACCATCAGAATGTTCTCTGTATCTATGAGTGTGTTTCTGGTCTACTTGTTTATTTTGTTTTTTAGATTCCACATATAAGTGAAATCATGGCATTTTGTCTTCCTCTGTCTGACTTATTTCACTCAGCACAATACCTTCTAGGTCTATAAATGTCATTGCAGATGACAGGCTTTCATTCTTTTTTATGGCTGAATCATATTCATTGTATATGTACACTTCTTTATCCATTCATCTATTGATGGATACTTAGGTTGCTTCCATATCTTGGCTATTGTAAATAGTGCTGCAATGAACATATAGATGTATACATCTTTTCAATTTAGGGTTTTTGAGTGTCTTCAGATAAATACCGTCTTTGCCTCTTGTTATATAGCCTTTGTTTTAAAGTCTTACTTTTGTCTCATATTAATATTGCTACTCCAGCTTTTTGTTTATATTTTCCTTTTCATGAAGTATCTTTTTCCATCTCTTTTAGTTTCTATATGTCTTGATGTGAAGTGAGTCTTGTAGACAGCATATGTAAGAGTCTTGTTTTGTTATCCATTCAGCCTCTGTGTGTCTTTTGATTGGAGCATTTAGTCCATTTGCATTTAAAGTAATTGTTGGTGGATATGAATTTATTGCCATTATATTCATATTCTTTATTTACTTTCCTTTTTTTGAATTTTGCATTTATTTTTTATTTAATTTATTTATTTTAAAGTATATTTTGTTGGTTATGCTATTATAGTTGTCACATTTTTTCCTCTTCTTGATTCCCCTCCACACCCCCAACAGCATTCTTCCCCCAACTTAGTTCATGTCCATGGGTCATACATGTAAGTTCTTTGGCTTTTCCATTTCCTATACTATTCTTAACCTCCTCCTGTCTATTTTGTACCTACCATTTATGCTTTTTATTCCCTGTACCTTTTCTCACATTCTCCCTGCTTCCCCTCCCCGCTGATAACCCTCCATGTGATCTCCATTTCTGTGATTCTGTTTCTGTTCTAGTTGTTTGCTTAGTTTGTTTTTAGATTCAGTTGTTGATAGTTGGGGGTTTGTTGTCATTTTACCCTTTAACATTTCTTGTAACGCTGGTTTGGTGGTGATGAACTCCTTTAGCCTTTTTGTGTGTGAAAAACTCTATCTGTCCTTCAGTTCTAAATGATAGCTCTGCTGGTAGGTTGTAGGTTCTTGCTTTTTATCACTTTGATAATATAAATGTTGGTATGCTTGAAGTTGCCCCAGAGGCTTCTTATACAGTCCTGTTTTAAATTTTTTCTTTCTTTCCTTTTCTTTTTTTTTTTGCTGTTCTGATTGTTTTCTACTTCCTTATCTTCCATATCTCTGATTTGATCCTCTGCTCCTCCTATTCCACTATTGATTCCCTGTAATGTGTTCTTCATTCAGTTAACTTACTAATTTCTGACTGGTTTCTTTTAATGTTTTCTGTCTCCGTTTTTATGTTTGCTATCCCTTTGTGAAAGTTCTAACTAAGTTTATCAACTCTTCCCCTTAGTTCATTGAGCATCCTTATAACCAGTGTTTTGAACTCCATCTGGTAGATTGCTTATCTCCATTTGTTTAGTTCTTTTTCTGGAGTTTTTTTCTGTTCTTGCATTTGTGACATGATTCTTTGTCTCCTCATTTTAGCTGCCTCCTTGTGTTTGTTTCTGTATATTAGGTAGAGCTGCTATATCTCTCAGGGTTGGTAGAATGGCCCTGTGCAGTAGCTGTCCTGTAGGGTCCAGTAAAACAGCCTCTCCAATTATAGAGCTGGGCACTCCAGGTGTGCCCCCTGTGTGGGCTGTGTAACCCTCCTGTTGTAGTTGAGCCTTGATTGCTGTTAGTACCTCAGTGGGAGGGATTTACCCCCAGGCCAGTGAGCTCTAAGCATTGACTGGGAGCATTGGCTGCCACCACTGTGGAGGATCAGCTGTGTAGGGCCTACCCCTCTGCAGTACTTCAGCAGGACTCTGGTGCCCAGTGAGTTTTCCCCTTGAATGTGTCACTGTGGAAGTGGGAAAGGCTTTATACCTGAGTAAAAACTAAATACAACTAAAAGCTGGACTTGCTTAGTGGTGTGAGAACTATTGCTGTGCATGCTATTATTGAATGGCTTGCAGGAAAATGAATTTACTATTTTGAGTCTGAAATTCTCTGGCCCCTTACTCCTTTTTACCTCCTTTGGACAGTTTCTTTTGTAACAAATTTTGATAATAGGAGGTTTTAGGGGAATGAATTATTGGGCTGAAACAGAATAGACTATTAGTTTATCTTTACATGATTAGGGGAAATAGCCTAAAGAGAGAGGTTGGAAGTTAAAGAAATAGAAGGGGATGATTGTGGAGCTAGAAACCTTGGAATGCAAGCACTGGTGGGAGCAAGAGCACAGAGGTAAAAGAATTGGCCTTGAAATGACACAGTTGACAGAAGTGAGATTGCTGGAAAAGTCTAATTCGTTCTCACTGACAAACTGATAATATTAATGTCATCAGAAGTTATTTTTGGCTTTTTGGGAAATATTCATGATCACTTTTTTGCCTTTCCTTTAATCACTGTTGATTGCTGTGTTGGGGCATGAGAAGGGGAGAGAAAAGGAATGGAGTCTTGTGAGCCTGTTGGGAACTGTGTGGAAAGGGCAAAATCTAAATCATGGAATAATGTTTGTAGTAAGTGGGGGCTCAGAAAGAATTCAGTTGGCTAGTTAGTTTCGAAACCATGGAACTTTTACCTGACTGGTCATTTTTCTTTAAAAAAATTTTTAATTGTATTTTGGTCATTCTTCTTTATTAGAAATTAGTAGTTCAAATGTTGTCAGAGTAAGATCATATGGTTTCACTCATTTGGAATCTAATGAACTGAACTAACAAGGAAAATGGGGACAGACTTGTAAATGGAGAATAGGATGACAGCTAAGGGGGTGGAGGTGGGGCGTGGAAGGTTTGAGCAAGAAGGAAGAAGGACTCAAGGACACGGACAACAGTGTAGTGATTGCTGGAGGGAGTGGGATATAAGGGACTAAATGATATTGGGAAAAATACAGTGAAGATTAAATTTAAAAAATAATAAAATAAATAAACACCAAAAAAATTTTTATTGTAATTTTGGTCATTAGAAATTAGTAGTTCAATTATTGTCAGAGTAAGATAAGTTTTACCATTTGTGAGTCAGCTACTTTTTATTTATTTTATTTATTTTTACATGTATTGATTTTTTTTTAGAGAGAGCGAGGGTAAGGGAAAGAGAGAAACATCAATTTGTTGTTCCATTTATTTATGCATTCATTGATTGATTATGTACCCTGACCAGGGATCGGACCTACAACCTTGATGTATTGGGATGACACTCTAACCAACTGAACGACCTGGCCAGGGCTGCCAGCTACTTTTTAGAAGATATCAAGCAAACTCAATTCTAGTACTTACCATGAGCAGCTAATTAAGCAGAGTAAATTAAAGCTGTCTTATTCTAAAACACTTTGCTTGCAATGTCTACTATACATTTCTCACTATTGGTTAGTCCTAATGCACAGTCTTTTTTTACATGGTTGCGCAATTTCATGTATGAAACACTGTGACTTTTCTTGAAGATTGCCTGCTTTCTCACACCTGGGAGTCTGTACATGTTGGATATACTGTGCCTACCTTTTCTATCTGGGAAACATCTTCAAGACTAGACTCCAGTCTCCTTAGGCAACCTTATATGCTCCTCCTTCTCCAATTCCTGAGCCCTCTATATTCTTTTATTTGTGTATTAATCACATTATTATAACTGTCTACTTGTCTGTCTAGCTCCTTGAGGATTGTGTTATTTTTCTTTGTTTCCCCACCATTTGCCTGCAGGTCTGAGACATTATGGGTGCTTAAATATCTGTTTAACAAAAGAATACTCTCTCCTCTTTAAAAAAAGATTTTATTTATTTATTTATTTTCAGAGAGAGGGGAAGGGAGGGAGAAAGAGAGGGAGAGAAACACCAATGTGTGAGAGAAACATCAGTTGGCTTCTTCTCACACATCCCCAAAGGGAAACCTGCTCCACAACCCAGGCATGTGCCTTGACAAGGAATCAAACCAGTGACCTCTTAGTTCACAGGCCGGCGCTCAATCCACTGAGCCACACCATGGAGGGCTGTTCACCTTTTAAAGTATCAGCACCTTGGTTTATTCTAACTTTCTCATTTACAGCTATGAATGCAGCAGTGCAAAATACGGTTGTGACTTATGTAAAGTTACCATATCCATTAGTGACACAGCTGGGACCCAAATTTGGTCCTTGTGATTCTCATTATAGTGTTCCCATTTGCCAGGGTGACCATCTAAATTGCTTTCTTCTTATGTTGTAGTTGAGATTAATGACATTGAGGGAGTCATTTTAACTTTTGATGACAGGGAGCGAATGGAATGTGTTATAATTATAAGTAGGATCACTTTGGGACTGGACACCTTTAAAACAGTGTCTGGGATCCATGGATAAGACTGGATTTCCAAGTCCCCTGCAACTGTATGCTAAAGTGTGTGTGCACAATCACTGGGATATTTAGTTTATATGTGATTATATAGTTTTTGTCAGATTCTTAATTTTCTGTGACTCTTCAAAAGATAATGCCCTGGCTGGTGTGCCTCAGTGGATTGAATGTGGGCCTGCGAACCAAAAGTTGCTAGTTCAATTCCCAGTCAAGGCACATGCCTGGGTTGCAGGCCAGGTTCCCAGTAGGGGGCACAAGAGAGGCAACCACACATTGATGTTTCTCTCCCTCTCTCGCTTTCCTCCCTCTCCCTCTCTCTAAAAATAAATAAATAAAATCTTTAAAAAAAGATAAGGATCTCTGCTTGAAGGGAAGAAAGCTTTGGGAATGGTGCCCCAATAGAGAATATATAACTAGAAATCATGCTGTTTTGCCTTTGAGATACGAAGTCTATCTGGAAAAAGTCCAGTCATTGTTAATATAACAAGAATGATTTGAGCAACATCAATGTAACCTGGTAGCCAGGGAGAGTGGACTGGAATGTTCATGGGTCAACAATGATGCCTCTGTACTAGTCAGTGGGGGCGGTAGACGTAGTTGAGTGAGCATGTGTACTGTGGCCGTTGCATTCAAAATGAGCAAGTAGAGCAACAGCTGTGTGTCAGATTTGGCATTAAGCTTGAACATTCCTCCACAGAAACTATTTGGATGATTTAGAAGGCCACAGCTCTGGGCAACTGGTGTTTGGAAGCTTCATCATGACAGTGCACCTGTTCATGCATCATGTCTTATGCAGAGTTTTTTGGTGAAACATCAAATCACCAGGTGACTCAGTCCCCCTGAGCCCAGATGTGGCACCCTGTGACTTCTGGCTTTTTCCAAAACTAAACACATATTTGAAAGGGAAGAGATTTCAGACTGTCGATGAGATTCAGGAAAATATGATAGGACAGGTGATGGCGATGGTGATTGGGAGAACTGTGTGAGGTCCCAAGGTGCCTACTTTGATGGGGACTGAGGCATTATTATCCTGTGTACAGTGTTTTTTGTGTCTTGTATCTTCTTCAGTTAATGTCTCTATTTTTCATGTTGCATGGCTGAACGGACCTTGTACATTCTATAGGTTACTGATAATTATGTAAATCTTGATAGATACATTTGCCCCCTAGCCTTTCTCACTTGCCTCTTGTTCAGTATCTTGATTTGAACAGAATTTCAATAAACCATTTTTTTGTGGATTTCCCACAACCTTAGTTTCCACAGAATTCCCCATTTGCAGCTGGAGAACTATTATAGCTCTTGCAGTCTGCTGTTGTTTCTTCTGTCTGCTTTGTTCCCTTATTCTGCTCACGTTCTTTCAGATAGTAAACTACAAAGATTGACAGATAAGATCTAGAAAAGCAAAATTACAATTTATATAAGTATGCTCGCTCTTCACTTTGTCAAGTAAGTATTCATATGATTTGTTTTCTCTGGAAATTCCTGTCTAGATTCTCTACACTATGTTCTCTGTGGTAGTTCCAATAATGTTCCATTAAAGTCGTTATTTGTTATTGGTCAGCTGTTAGGGGCAGAGAAAATTTAAACCAGCTTTAAATTAGAGCTTTTGGTAATATCCTCCATTACTTGGATAATAGAGAGTAGCCATATACTAAGTCAGTTTAGCAAGTAAAATTTAAAACATAGCAACTGATAACTGAGGAAGAGATACAGTTTAGCAAGTTAATTTTAAACACTGTAACTTCTGACTCTCCTGAGTGGAATACTAAACTTTCTTTTTTGTTTGTTTGTTTTTTTAAACTTAATTTATTTTTTTAAATATATTTTATTGATTATGCTATACAGTTGTCCCATTTTCCCCCCTTTACTCCCCTCCGCCCTGCACACCCCTTCTCACCCACATTCCCCCTCTTTAGTTCATGTCCATGGGTCATATATATAAATTCTTTGGCTTCTACATTTTCTATACTATTCTTAACCTCCCCCTGTCTGTCTTCTACCTACCATTTATGCTTCTTACTCCCTGTACCTTTCCCCCCTCTCTCCCCACCTACTCCCCTGATGATAACCCTCCATGTGATCTCCATTTCTGTGATTCTATTCCTGTTCTAGTTGTTTGCTTACTTTGTTTTTGTTTTAGGTTTGGTTATTAATAACTGTGAGATTGTTGTCATGTTACTGTTCATATTTTTGATCTTCTTTTTCTTAGATAAGTCCCTTTAGCATTTCATATAATAAGGGCTTGGTGATGATGAACTCCTTGAACTTGACCTTATCTGGAAAACACTTTATCTGCCCTTCCATTCTAAATGATAGCTTTGCTGGATAGAGTAATCTTGGATGTAGGTCCTTGCTTTTCATGACTTGGAACACTTCTTTCCAGCCCCTTCTTGCCTGCAAGGTTTCTTTTGAGAAATCAGCTGACAGTCTGATGGGCACTCCTTTGTAGGTTACTGTCTCCTTTTCTCTTGCTGCTTTTAAGATTCTCTCTT
>VMDR010023836.1:0-15361 GCA_007922815.1 Macrotus californicus | reverse complement strand
CATATGGTTCTCAAAGTTGAAAATATTTACTAACTGGCCTCTTACAGAATAAGCTTCCTGACCCATGCTTTAGGCTGTTGAGTGGATGAAGAACTTTATTAAACTATATGAAATGAAAACATTTACAGGCTTTTAAACAACTAAAAACAATTCTAGATATTTTTCATGGACTGAAGCATAATCTTTAAAATGAAATTGGTTTTAAAAAGAGAATATTCGGAATCAAAAGGAAACCTGGTCTTGCATCTAAAATGTCCTGGCTGCTTCCTTCAAGAATTATTTCAGCTTTTTAAACTGTTCTAATATTCTGCTTGCATTCACAATTTAACCACAAAAATCAGAGAAGGATGAGTCAGAACCAAGTTTGCCTGAGAGGGAGTCAGAATGGAATTCTTGAGTTGATGAGACCCAGGTTTCAGTTTTGGTTCCATCGCTTATTACCCAGGAAATACAGGAAATCTCTGAGCCTCAGTTTTCCTGTCTATAAAATGGCAGTAAACATATTTAGCTCAAGGGCCAAGCCAAGACACAAGGGTTCTACAGGTATTAATTTGATGCCTTGGCTTCAAACCAATATTCTTTAAATATTTATTAACTGATTGTTAGTGGGAGTAAAGAGAAACTACTTTTCTATTGACGAAAATAATTGCTCACCACACTTTTTGATGTTCTGGCACCCTCTCGCTCCTGGGAGCACGCCAGTCCCTTTCCTTCCCCTTCTCCCCACACAGACAAGCATCTCCTAAACTCTTAAGGGACTCCACGAGACTTGCAACCAGGGCAGGAATGGGCACCAGCAGCAGCTCATCCCCAGCTAAGCTCCTGAACCTGTCCCCAAGGCCCCCTTTTTCTCTGACTCCCCAGTGAGTCAAATCAGCTGTGCTTAAGCTCTCTTGTTGCTTCTTCTATCCTGTGCCCTTCCTTGTTCCACTGTCCCCAGCTTTAATAATGTACTCTAAAAAAAGGGGATTTCTTACACTGAGTGATTCGGGATTGCCTTTTACTTTGCAGCTTTTTGCATCGCTTACAACTACGTTGGTTGCTCTCAGACACGAAGGATTAAGCTAATTTGTGTGGCTATATTTATTAGGTATCATTCAAAATACATTTTAAGGGCCTTGTTCCTGCTTTCTAGACCTGCAGAGCATCTCCCATATTGTTCTCTTGGTTTATGTGTTTGTGTGCTCACACACATTTGCTCGTGTATAAACTTTTCTAAAGTAGATCATTTCTTGTAGGACACAGTAAAAATTTTATAACTTCGATGATAAAAGATAAATTGATCTTGTTCAGTAAAGAACACTGTGCCCATGCATTGTTTGGTCCTAGTTTTGAATGTTCCCTGGCTGTTTAGGCCTCAAAGTTTTTGCCCCATGATTTTTGAATCTGTAAGCTCTGTGGATTCTGAAAAGACACCCTAGCAAGAATTGTCTTCTGTTGTATTGTAGGTCTCTATGGTCAGATGGGAGGCAGACCAGTTTACGTTTTGCCTCTTAATTAGGGAGTTGAATATGGAAACGTGAGTTAATGGGCATCAAATTTCTAATTTATTACAGTGGTATTATAGAATAGCCTCGCTGAATTAGCTCATGGTTTAATCTTATGTGGAATAAATAAAAAATGTATCTACCCACCTATCCATCCATCCATTGGTACTGTCTTACCACGGTTTTTGTCACAGTGTAGGCACCTGGAAGAAAGGCCGTTGATAGAGTTATTGCCACCCTGTTTGCAGATATTTCCTTAGCGGTAGAAGATATATCAAAATGCTCAGGAGATGGGAAAGGTAGGCTCTAGGACAGCACTGCCCAGCAGTACTTTATGCAGTGGAAGGCAGTGTTCAGCGTCTGGGCTGTCCAATATGGTAGCCACTAGCCACCTGTGAACTGAAGAATATTTATAAAAATTTAATTTTAATCAACTTAAAATGTAAAGCCATGTGTTTCTGGGGTACGATATTAAATAGCACAACTCCCGAATTTTAAATGGTACCAACAAAGAATTAGACAAAATAATAGTGCTCTGGTAACAGAGAGAGAACAAGTCTCTCAGATTGCTAGTAAGATACCAAAATGGGGAAATCCATAATAGGTAGTCACACTAAAATTTATGACAAGCCTTTATTTGACAAGATTTTTCATGTCATTTATCATGCTGTAATGATGTGGGAAGGTGAATTAGAATTATAACATCTATGAATGGTATTCCAAAATATAATCACATAATTTCTTAATATCACATTATTCCAAAATATTTTCACATAATGTAAAATAATACTGAATGTCTCTGGCTGGTGTGGCTCAGTAGATTGAGTGCTGGCCTGTGAACTAAGGGGTCACGGGTTCAATTCCCAGTCAGGGCACATGCCTGGGTTGTGGGCCAGGTCCCCAGTAAGTATCACGTGAGAGGTAACCACACATTGATGTTTTTCTCCCTCTCTTTCTCCCTCCCTTTCCCTCTCTCTAAAAATAAATAAATATGCTGAATGGAATTTCAGTAATAGTAATACCTGAACTTTCTTCCAAAACAGAAATAACTCCAGACAGTGATTTCAGAGGTGACCTCATTTTATAGACCACATTTGATTGATGAATTAACTTAATACATTTCTGGAGCTCTTACATGCAGGGTAAGCAAGGAAGTACCATGCAGACATAGGAAGAACAGACCAGGAAAAAGAAATGATCTGGAGGAAGGCTTTGAACTAGAAAAAACTAAGAGACCAGTGTGTCTGGAGTAGAAAGTGGAAGACGGAAGAGAGTACCAGAGGAGAGAGGTGGGTGGGCACTCAGTCTTACAAGACCTTTCAGCCAGATGGCGGAGTTAAAACCTTCTCCTAAGAACAAGTGAAAGCCATTTGAAAAGTTTTACATTGGGGGTGGAAAAGGGATGATGACAAGATCAGACTATTTTAAAGAATCTGATGATTGAAAATAAAACAAAGGGATGGAAACCTGTCTAAGGAAAAACATGGAAACCAAGGTGGAAAACGTGAGGACAATGAAATAGTATACAAGATCTTTCAAGAACGAAGTAGATTTTCATCATGTTACATGGTGTCGCCCCAACATATTTTCCACCACAGCAATCAGAAGAATACTTTACAAAGTCAGACCCTATCATTTCCCTGCTCAAAACCCTCCAGTGGGCCCCCTCTCACTCAAGCCTAACCCTGGCCTTCACAGCCCTATGTGGTCCAGGCCCCATGTTGTCCAGGCCCCACCGCCTCTGATCTCATCTCCGACAGTTTTTCCCCTTATGCATCTCTCACCCCACTGGCCTCCTAGCTGCCCCTTAAACATACCAAGCACTCTCTGTAGCAAAGCCTTAGCACTTGCCACCCCCTCTGTCTGGAATTCTCTTCCCATGGCTTTTTTCCTCATTTCTTTCAAGTCTCTGTTCAAATGTAATTATCAGTGGGCTGCACTTTATCAGTCTCCAACCAACGTCTGTCCAGAAGGTATGCAGCCATGTCATATGAAAAATAGAGATATTTACTAAAGCAGATACAAAATATAAGAAACACTGTACATAGGACCATGACGCCTCAGTCCCCTTCAAAGCAGGCACCTTGGGACCTCACACAGTTCTCCCAATCCCCATCAGCTGCCCTGTTGTATTTTCCTGAATCTCATTGATGGTCTAAAATCTCTTCCCTTTCAAAGGTGATTTTACTTTGGGGAAAAAGCCAGAAGTCACAGTGTGACCAATATTGGCTGTGGGTGGGGGACTGAGTCACCTGGGTGATTTGGTGTTTTGCCAAAAAATTGCATGTGATGTGATGAATGAGCAGGCGCATTGTTGTGATGAAGCTGCTATCGCCAGTTGTCCATAGCTGTGGACTTCTGAATCATCTGAATAGTTTCCACAGAGGAGTGTTCAAGCTTAATGCAAAATTTGAAGCAGATCCGTTGCTCTACTTACTCAGTCATTTTGAAAGTGATGGCCACACAGTACACATGCTCACCTAATGGCATCTACCAGCCCGCTGACTAGTGCAGTGAAGTTGTCATTGCTCACACATGCGCATTCCAGTCCACTCTCCTTGACTGCCAGGTGACATCAATGCCAGGCAAACCATTCCAGTTACATCAACAATGGCTGGACTTTTTCCAGACAGACCTCCTAGAAGGTAGCATCTTCAGTTCCACCAAGAATCATTTTTCCTTTTACTCTGCTTTCCTGTTCTTCACAGCACTTATTTCCAGCTGATATACTAGTTATTGTTTGCTTGCTGTTTCTCTCCCCACTAGTATATATGAGGGGGGACCCCAAAAAACAGAATTTATTTATAAAAAATTATGTATTTATTCTTACATGTTTAAACTTCAGTCACCTTCAAAGTACTCTCCATTTGGTACAGTACACCTACTGAGATGTTTTTCTACTGCTCAGAACAGTTTTTGAACTTGTTGATGTTGGTGCCTGTTAGTGTTTCTGCCGTTTTTTGTTTTACCTCTTCCACCTCGGTAAAACATTCCCCTTTGAGGACTTTTTTCATCTGAGGAGAAAAAGTCACTTTGGATGAGATCAGGTGAACAGGGAGGGTGGGGCATGGGGGTCATGCTATTTTTGGTCAAAAACTGCTGAACACTCAGTGTAGTTTGGGCAGGTGTGCTTGTAAATCACCCATCATGAAATGGGCAAATGCATTGAGTATATTAAAAAAATTTCACTGAAGCTGAATGTAGCCTCTCACAACAACACCAGCTGGTACACAGATACAGACAGGTTTCTAGAACACTCACCTAGAGGAACAAGGCTGAACTACAGGGACCAGCTCTCCAGAATATAATTCCAGGATTTTTTTTTTTTTGGAGAGGGAGGGCGTTCCCCTTTGTAAACCATGTGAGGGCAGGGACTTTGATTTGTTCCCTGTTATGTCCTGCATTGTAGGTACTCAATAATTATTTGTTGAATGGAACACATGAATGAGTGAATGAGGGATGGACTTGATGACATCTCATAATTTTCCCCAGCTTACTTACTATAGTTTGGAGAACCAGGACCAGTACTTCATGTTCTGCTTCTTACACAAAAGCTTTCTGCCACCCTCCCTTGCAGAAAGTTCCAAGAATTGTGGCCAATCTCTCTCATCTTCTACGTCTTTCCCCAAGGGAAAGGGGAAAGGATTGTGCCAACCCTTCACCCATAACCAACTGTTTCCAGTACCAACTGCCTTCTCCACCCCTCTCGTACTTTAACAGAGGATCAGGGAGCAGATCGTGGGGGCCGGACTGCGGAGAACATTTGGTGGCTACAGCCCAAAGGAAGGCTTTGGGACTGCTCCAAGGACGCACACAGGACAGCTGCTGCCAGACCAGAAAACTGTCTCTCATGCACAGCGTAGATGCCATGCTGGCCACACTGTGCATGACTGCCTGACCCGTGAGTGAGCTCCCTGCACTGGCTGTCACACAAGGTGCCATGCGTGTTGGACTCACCTGGTGATCTGTGGGGTGGGGCAAAAGTGGGTTTACGGTTGTGAGTACACAAAACAGTTTGTTCTATTAATGTTTATTAATTATTATATTATTTTTATATAAACATCTATAAGCCTACTTTTGCCCCACTCTGTGTTTGTTGTTTTTAGTTTTCAGAAGAGGAACTAAGCAAATGGGAATTTTAGTCTCTCTCAAAAGCACCAGTATTTTTTTTTTTTTTTGAGGTACAAAGCAGAGAAAGGAGTGTGAGTTAGGATGCAGAAGATCTGGGTTTGAATCACAGACTGTAGCTTGGTGGGCACTATAGCCTCAAGCAAGTAACTCAACCTCTTTTGGCTTAAGTTTCCCATCTGTCAATAGGAATAACTATTTCTGCTCTGCCCAACCTCTCAGGGATGTTGTGGGGCTTGTGAAACAATAGTAGATGCATAGTGCCTGAGCTCTACAATACTGTTCCTACAGAGAGATTGTTATGAACAGAAACATAATGGTGGCATCTCTCAAGTGCCCGACAAAATGGAACAGTGATCTCTCTTCACCCAGTAATGAAAGTTCATAGAGGTGAAGAAAGGAACCTTGATGCATTTCTATGGAAATCATCAGCACATTACCTATTGTTTGTACAGAGATATTCAATTATAGGTCTGTTTTTATGGCATGGAAAAGTTGAATACCTTTAGTTATTTATCTTTAAAATTTTTGTTTTCTTTTTTGATTCTAGAGAGAGGAGAAGGAAAGGAGAAAGAGAAGGAGAGAAACGTCAGTGTGAGAGAGAAACATCAATCTGTTGCCTTTTGCACACACCCCGACCAGAGACCCAATCCGCAACCCAGGCATGTGCCCTGATCGGGAATGGAACCCGTGACTTTTCGGTTAGCGGGATGATGCCAACCAACTGAGCCACACCAGCCAGAGCTCATTTAAGTTACCTTAACAAAAAAAATATGGATTCACACAGTCATGGTGACAAGCTGAAATTACGGCTCTTGGAAAGAATTTACTTTAAAAAAATGGTTGACTTGATTGTATGTATATATCTGTGTGTATACATATATGCATGTATATATGTATATAACATACATAGCCTTATTTTAAATGGGTACATCCAGAAAGAATTTAAAATAAACTCCACATAATTTTAACCTAAGCAAAATAGTTTAGTTAAGACTGACATGCAAAATACAATGTTTTGAAAGAAAATGCCATCATCTTCTTGAAGAAGCATGAGAGACTTTCACCTGGTGTTGGTCTGTCCTTTGCAAGCATGAGATTACTGTGCTGCTCTAGGGAAAGTGGTGAGGCTGGTCTGCTGTTTCTGGGAAAAAGTGTAGGTGGGCACAGGTGAAATCCCAAATAAAAGCCCTAAGGCAAGTAGAATTAAATGGTCTATATGTCTCTTCCCCCACACTAGAAAGAACTGAAACTTATCAAAGAAGAAATCTAAAATTGCCTTGGGTGGTTGATTCTGAGAATTAGTCAAGCAAACCTGCTGTGCTGTGTGATGCTATAATGAAGTCTTCTTACTGCACTCCAGTGTTCAGTTTCCAAAGGGCCATGATCCAGTTTGGGACGGAGCCATGGCCTTGGCCTCTTTATTCACGCACTTTATGACTCAGTAGTTCTTCTGCAGGATGAGCATGGGGAAGAGGGTGGAATCCTGCCTAAGTGTAGGCCTTGGTAGCAGCTGTGCTGGTGAAAATAGACTGCACAAGTAAGGGCTTGAGCTTATCTGTGAATGTCAAGTGTCTGTGATATTCCTATCTCTTAGCATGCAATTCTAACACGGCGTATCCCACTGGAATCGGCATGTTTGCAAGGATTTTTGAGCAACTAGATGAAGCTATTATGGGCTTTTCCTGGTTGGCTGGTTAATATCTGCTGTGGTTGGTGGTTGGGGATTGGTGTGTATCTGGTTCTGCTTATGCCACGTGAGGTCTTCATCTGTGCTCTCAGAAACTGAAAACACCACTCTTCAAACTGCGCCTTGATCCCTGGTTGCTCATATGTTTGGCAGCTTATAGACCCACTTGTGTCCCATGTGTGCATCAATCATGCAACACACGAAGCCTGTGAAATGGAGTGTCTGCAGTATGTAAATCACAATAATCAGCTCTTGACAGATTTCTGCAAAATGTTTGTGGATAACTTCCTTCAGTGTCCTGAGACATATTACAAAGAATCATTGTCAGTGTTTCAGAGAGAAAGAAAAATGAGATAGTTATCTATACTATTTCTCCATTTCTAGTATTGCATGTGCTTGGAAGCCGACCAGATTTCTAACAGGGTTTAAAATGTCAGCCAGAATGCACTGAATATATAGCAGAGCCTGAGATTAAATTTCCTTTGGCTTACTGAGATAAGCTGGGCTTGGGGTTAGTTTAGGGGGAGAAAAGGAGTCACTGGTCTAATAATACAATTCACTGACCTTTAATAAATCTTTTCTTACTTATGTGCATTTTATCATATCCAGAGAGGTAGGCAATATTAAAATCATTTAATGGCATCTTGTTTGAATATGTTCTAAAAATTAGCATAAAAAATTAGTCATCCAATCACATACATTTCTCTGTACCGTAAGAAAACATAAATGAAGCAATTTGAACAGTTCCTTTATATCCTCCCTACATCAAACAAAGATGTAGAGTTCCCCAACAAGAATGAATGTGCTTATGTCAATCCCCAAACAGCATTACTTTGTTTTAAATTCAAATGGACAAGGATATTTTCTGTTTGACAAAAAACAATCTTTACTCCTGCAAACAAAGCTGCCGAATTCCCACGTCACTCCCAGCCAGACCCATTTGAGTCTACCTGGAAACACTCCAGGTTCAACCACGCATGTCAAGAAGCAAGGGCTTCTGGGACATTTCTTGGGCCACGTCTAAGGCTGGAAGAGCTCTTCGGTGCTGTCGGCACCTGTCTTCCTGCTGATATTGGCAGAAGCAGAGCCATTATTGCTGGGGCTCTACTTCTTTCTTTTAAAATAATGGCTGTTGGCAATAGCCACGCTTCTACCACAGAGCCTTTCCTAACATGAGGAGCTGTCAGTGGTCACTGGCCCAGCTCCCCTCCCTCTGCGTAGGCTCCAGGATGGAAATTCTGCCACCAAGGAGTTCATGTTTCCTCAGTCCCAGGTAAAGAATCCCCATGATCACGTGCTTTTAACTCCTGAACAATTCCAACTTCTCTCTTACATATAGTACTTAATCATAGGGACAAAATTTTATACGTGATGAAGTGCCATGACTTTACTGTCACACCTTGAACACAGATGATTACAGTTTATTGTTTAATTCATGAGAATAAAATGGTGTAATTTTCTTCCTGGCCAGGTAGCTCACTTGGTTAGAGTGTTGTCCTGGTAAGCCAAGGTTGCGGGCTTGATCCCCAGTCAGGGAACATAGAGGAAGCAACCAATGAATGCATAAAAATAAATGACACAACAAATCAATGTTCCTCTCTCTCTCTCTTTCCTCCTCTCCCTCTCTCTCAAAAAATCAATAAAAAATAATGTAAGTTACATGGTTGTAGACACATGGACCTGGGTGGAATACTCAGGGTAAGTCCCTGCCTCAAACTAGAAATGTCTATTAACTGTCTTATCATTAACTAAGTTAATGTGATGTGTATTATCTATCCCTATCAACCTCAGAAAAAATATAAACGAACAAAAAAACTGAACACATTTTTTTTAAGAGACTGATTTCCCTCTGCATTCTTTACCCCCAGGTGCCCCTTCTTGGGAAAATGAGGAGGCAGTGACATAAATCTTATCAGTATTTCTTCTCTTAGTGGAAGACTACCCCTAAAGATAATTTATTAAGTTCCTCTGCTCTAGAGACAGATGGAGGGCCAGGAAATCTTGAGGAATTATAGGTCTTCCATGGAGACCCAAGACTGGGACGTTTCCCTACATCTAACCCATGCTCTCCGTGGTGTGTCACCATGTGCCTTTGTATCATAAGTGCTTGTGGGCAGCGGGAAAAATGGTACACAGAACCTTTCAGCCATTCCATACTTGCCTCTGGAGTGTTGTCCTTGTGCTAAAATGACATCTGTCTCTTTTCTACTGTGTTTGCCTAAGGCCAGTGCATGTGGACCGACCACTGCGGAGACAGCAGAATATTTCTGCACTTTGAGAAAGGCTGTGGCCAGGAGAGAAGTGGAGCAGGACAGTGGTTTTCAAGCATTTTCACCAGCATCCGCAGGAAGAAATAGATTTCATAATGTGACCCAAATCCCCCCAAAAAACATGATTATGAAGATTCAAATATGTGTAAAAAATATAAAGGGAATTCCACAGAAAAACATTTGCCCTTACTATTTCAATGAATTCTTCTCTATTGCACTCAGAAAATATAGTTTGTAACCCACTGAATTGATTTTTGTCCCTTTTAGGAATGGGACATGATTTTATGGCTTTACTCAATGGGAATGTACCTGACTTGCCTTATCATGCTCTTCTTTCCCAAAATACAGCCAGACATATTTGTTCCTTAATGTGGGTCCCAGCCATACCCCACAAAACATTTCACCAGGCACCATCTTGGTTGGTACTAAGCACGATCAAAGGACTTTCCTGTGGGCATCTCCATGGGTGTGTCCGGAAGAGGAGATGCTCTTGGAGGACAAGGCTCGTGTCTCCTCTTTCAAGCTGCTGGATTGTCTTTTGGGTCCATTCCCCATTTCCTTTCCCAAATAGGAGTGATCAGTAAATGGTTGCATACCAACCTGTTCTACTCTGAACTGTGACCTTGAGCAAGTCGCTGAAACTCTTTGATCCTTGGTCCCCTGATCCATAAAATGAAAAACTAATTCTACCTCACAAGGCTGTGAAACTGCCTTTTCAACTTTAAAGTAAATCTTAGGTGTAATTATAATTTTACCTGTGACACCGTAGGCCATGATACATTAGAATTAAACTAATGACACGGCAAACTAAAGCTCTGGGTGGATTCCTGATGCTTCTCCAACTCTGTGGTATTTAACAAACTAACAAACACATAATATATTTTAAAAGCAGATTATTAAATCTATCAGTGTCTGTATGAAGTTATGTGTGGCTACCTAACAAACCACCATAAAACTTACTGATATATTCATAGAGACAGAAAATAGCACAGTGGTAATCTGGGGCTGGGATGAGGGAGGAACAGGGTTAACAGGGACAGAGTTTCAGTTTGAGGTGAGGGAGTTCTGGAAGTGCACGGTGGTGGCCATGGCACGACAGTCTGAAGGTACATGATGCCACAGAACTGTGCACTAAAAATGGTTAAGATAGTAAATTTTATGTTGTGTACATTTCACCACAATAAAAAAGAAACAAGTAATAACTTAAAAACACAGCCCTGTTAGAGTCAGGAGTTGGGGCAGGGCTCAACAGGTTCAGCTTGTCTTTGACCTCGATGCTGTCTCCTGGGTGTTCAGCTGGGAGCGGCAGATTCGAGATGGCTTCATTTACCACATTGGTGCTGGCCCTCAGCAGAGGTGTCCCTGCTCTTCTCCACATGGCCTTTCAACCTTAGAAGCCTTTCTCTATGTGTGGCCTCTCTCTACAGGTAGACAGCCTGTACTTCTTTACAAGACAATTGGGTTCAGAGAGAGAAAACCTGAGCATTGAAGTCCCAGAAAGTTGCTTCCATCCCAAACTGTTGGCCAACAGGGAGTCATTATGCTGGCTCGGGTTCCGTATGGAAGGGGACTCTGCGTGGTGTGAATTCTGAGAGGCACCGTTCACCCAGGGCCATTTGTGAGTCTGCTGTAGCCTCCGTGCCAGTGTGTTAGCGGGTCTGTGTGCTTTGCCTTATCTTGAATTCTGTGCTGGAGCAGTACCTACAAATTAGCAGTGCAAGGTAGTGGTTAAGAGGGTGGACTCAGGCAGCAGGTCTCAAATGTTTGTTCTGCCTCTTGTTGGTTGTGCAGCCTTTGGCGGGTTATTCGCCTTGTGGTTCAGTTTGCTCATCTGTAAAATGGGGTAGCAATAGTATTTATCCCATCATGTTGTTGTATTAAGTGAGGGAAAATGATTAAAAAAACTCAATGACAGTGCCTGGCACAAAGTAAGAATTATATAAGCATTTGCTATTATTGTCATTGTTTCTGTTTTATAAGAAAAAAGACAAAAAGCACAGTGGCAATGATTATATAGTCCTTTGTGATGGGGTGGTGGGGAAGGGAATATTTAGGGCTACATAGACAAAAAGGGTGGAAACACAAGATCTCCCTGCCTCACAGAGTTCTCACTTACATCGAACTCTCTTGCTGACATTTAAGCCTGTTTTCTTTTGTTCTACCCACAGGAGACATGGAGGACAGCTGATCAGCATCTCTCCGTAATAATCCCCTGAACACCTGAAGACAGCTGAGAGTTCTTGAAGATTTGCTGAGGCTAATCTGAACATAGGTAATTGAGTTGATGATGTGTTTTAATGCATGTAAACCTGTGCCTGGGCACAGTTGCTGGGCTATAAATAGGCACTTCACACTTCTCTTAGGATGCTGGAGCAGTGGGTCTTCTCCCTGAATGCAGGTAGGGAGTGAGTCTCCTCTTTCTGAGCAGAAACCTAGAGCAGGTTTCTGAGGAGGAGGACAGTGTGAGCAGGGGCTCAGAGGCGCCGTGTGTGTGGCATTCTGCTGGCCCAAAAGAAGAGCTAAGTCCAAGAACTAATAATGTTGGTCAGTTAATTAGCATGTACTGTTTATTGCAGTGAGTTCTTGCTGAGCTCACTAGTGGCCCTTGTGCCTAATCTAACAGGCACTTTTTATTTTATTTTTTAAAGTATATTTTATTGATTATGCTATTACGGTTGTCCCATTTTTTTCTCCCCTTTATCCCTCCGCATGTACCACTATTCCCTCCAGTATTCCACCCCTTAATTCATGCCCATGGGTCATACATGTAAGTTCTTTGGCTTCTCCATTTCCTATACTATTTTTAATCTCCCCCTGTCTATTTTGTACCTACCATTTATGCCTCTTATTCCCTGTATCTTTCCCCCATTCTCCTCCCTCCCTCTCTCTGTTGATAACCCTCCATGTGATCTCCATTTCTGTGATTCTGTTCCTGTTCTAGTTGTTTGCTTAGTTTGTTTTTGTTTTTGTATTATTAAGGTTCAGTTGTTGATAGTTGTGAGTTTGTTGTCATTTTACTGTTCATAGTGTTTGATCTTCTTCTTTTTCTTAGATAAGTCCCTTGAACATTTCATATAATAAGGGCTTGGTGATGATGAACTCCTTTAACTTGACCTTATCTGGCACTTTATCTGCCCTTCCATTCTAAATGATAGCTTTGCTGCATAGAGTAATCTTGGATGTAGGTCCTTGCCTTTCATGACTTTGAATACTTCTTTCCAGCCACTTCTTGTCTGCAAGGTTTCTTTTGAGAAATCAGCTGATTGTCCTATGGGAACTCCTTTGTAGGTAACTTTCTTCTTTTCTGTTGCTGCTTTTAGGATTCTCTCCTTACCTTTAATCTTTGGCAATTTAATTATGATGTGTCTTGATGTGTTTCTCTATGGGTCCAACTTGTTTTGGATTCTCTGAGCTTCCTGGACTTGAATGTCTATTTCCTTTGTTAGATTGGGAAAGTTTTCTTTCATTATTTTCTCAAATAAATTTTCAATTTCTTGCTCTTCCTCTTCTTCTTCTGGCACCCCTATGATTCGGATGTTAGAACATTTAAAGTTGTCCCAGAGGTTCCTAAGCCTTGCCTCACTTTTTTGAATTCTTGTTTCTTCATTCTGTTCTGGTTGAGTATTTATTTCTTCCTTCTGGTCCAAACTGTTGATTTGAGTCCTTCCCTTCACTGTTGGTTCCCTGTACATTTTGCTTTATTTCACTTTTCATAGCCTTCACTACTTCCTCTGTTTTGCATCTGTACACGGTCACTTCTGTGAGTATCCAGATTCCCAGTGTTTTGAACTCTGCATCTAATATGTTGGCTATCTCCTTGTCACTTAGTTCTTTTTGTGGAGCTTTGATCTGTCCTTTCATTTGAGGCATATTTCTTTGTCTCGACACACCTGTTACATGTAAGGAGTAGAGCCTTATGTATTGCCAGGGCAGAGCAACCCACTTGGCTGCACTGTGGCACTGTATGTGGGGGAGGGGTCAGAGAGAGAACAGTGCCACTTGCTTGGCTCTCCCCTACTTTCATTCACTTCCCCTGCTTCCTACAAGTAAATTGCACCCTTCCAGGTACTGCCTTGGTGCTGATTCCTGGATGTATGGGCTTATGTACATTCTAGGGTCCTGTGGGCCCCTCCAATGGACTCTTCTGTGAGACTGGAAGTTTCTCCTGCCACCACAACCCCCATAGATTTTTACAGCCAGAGGTTTTGAGGCTTTATTTCCCTGTGCTGGAAACCTTGGTTCCACAGTCTTTCTCACTCCCTGGTTGTTCCTCCTGGTTTATTTGCACAGGAACGTGGGACTGCCTGGTCTGCCAGCTACCACCTTGCCACGCATCCTCTCTGCCCCTGCTGCCTGTCTTCACCTCTCCTACCAGTCTGGATGAATGTTCTTTAAATCCTTGGTTGTTGGACTTCCATACAGTTGGATTTTCTGACAGTTCCGGTTGTTTTTTATTTTTAAATAGGTTATTATCCTTGTTTTGGTTGTGTGATGAAGCAAAGCATATATACCTGTCTCCATCTTGGCTGGAAATTCGGTAGAACTACCCCTCTCTTGGGATCCCCAGCTGGCGGCTGCTGGGGGCAGCACAGCCTGAGACATGCGGTGGGGAGTCAGAGGCCAGAGAGTGTCGGTGGCGGCGGCAAGGAGGAGGGTCAGAGAAGGAAGAGGTGGCAGCATCTGCAGACCCCACACAGCTTTAACAGACACCCTTTAATCCTCAGCTTCCTGGGCAACCCTGCAGCATCTGTCGCCCTCTCCTGTTTTGGAATATTAGAGCCAGAACACCTGGATTGAATTCCTGGCTCTGCAACTTACCAGCTGCGTGACCTTGAGCTAGTTAATTAATCAGTCTCCTCATCTTCATCTATAAAATGGGATTGATGACAGTACTATGTTATTGGATTGATTGAAACTTAAAAAAAGTTTTTTTGTAAACCTCTTAGCATGGTGGAGGTGACATAGTAAGAATTAAAAATATCTTTTAAAAACTCTTCGCCATTGATTTCTGGTACAGTGGCTCTTCTACCTGTTGGACCACTCCTTCTATGCCTCTTTTGCTAATCCTGTTTTTTCACTCATTCATGAAAAATAAGGGCAGCTGAGTAGCTAGAATGTGCAAGGTAGGGCACTGGAGAGGAGGGAGCTTTGCAGAGGGAGGGCTTCAAAAATCTTTGTAGAGGTCTCTTGTGTTACTTAGCTAAGAGCTGGGTTGCACATATGTAAAGTGAAACTATCCAAGGATTACCAGATCCAGATACCAGCTTTTGTGGGATTGAAAGCTGAGCAGGGATATTAGAATTTAAGCAGTGATGGGGGTCATCAGAGTTTTGGCTCAGCCTGAGTGGAAAGCCACATTAATACTTTGTTAGTAATATCTCATCCATCCAGCTGGGACACCAGAAAGATCATATGTTCTAGAGCAATATTTTTCAAATTATTGTCCCCAGATCAGTAACATCAGCATTACCTGAAAATTTGTTAGACATACCATTGGAAATGCAAATTCCAGGGTCCTATCTCAGATCTCCTAAATCAGAACTCAGGGAAGAAGCCAGGAAAAATTGTTTTAACAAGCTCTTTAGATGGTTCCAAAATATACTTGTTCAAGAATTACTGCCCTAGAGGAATACCTACCTAAGAATGTGTAAAACCAAGCCTTGACAGGATCCACAGGGGAAACACTTTGAAGGTTGAGCACAGTCAGTCAGAGGGGCTTGGGAAGATATTTTGGACTTTAAATATCTACAGTAACAAAGGGGCAGGGGGGACGCCTACACAAATTC
>VMDR010023835.1:0-15374 GCA_007922815.1 Macrotus californicus | reverse complement strand
GAAAATGTGCGACTTTAAAGCTCATACTATAAAGGCTAGCCTTCCACATGGAAAATTATTTTGATCAATATGAGAAAACAGCATGTGAATGTATATGTGCATTATGGTCCACAGTAATTTACCATAAAGCTAGTGAGACTGAAATTTCATGCCTCTCTCACATACAGGAGGCCTCCAAAAGCTTTTTGAGTTTGGAGCAATGTGTTTCATGTGCTTATAGAGTTTTGTAGAAAAAAATTAAGTAATGTTATTTTAATTTCTTCTTTAATTAAGAGTTTTCTTCCCCATCCCCTCCCCCCCCAAGTTATACAAGTTTCAGGCACCACTAAACTAGACCCACCTCTGGTTATAATTTTCATGATGTGAAACATAATTCTCATGACCAAGAGGGGCCAGAGGAACCTGAGGGGAAATTACCAAATAGCTAACTGTAATATTGTAAGGAGGGGGAATGTTTTTCTCGCCTCTAGTTTCCAAATGTTTTGCAAAGTTGTTATGTTAGTTTATGATGAAAGAAATTATTTTCAATAGAAAGAAAGTTTATAGATCGATAAGAAGAAAAAATGCGGAGAAAACCCGCCAGTTTAAACCCTTGTTAGTTTTTTTGTAGTTGAAATCTTGGTCTTAGGCTGTCTGGTCTGGCTCCGTAGTTCACCCTGGTCTCACAGCTCTCTGTTGCTCATAGTGACGTTTGACTATTTCACCCAGAGGCCGTGTGTTCCAGTTGTCTGTTGCTACACAGCAAGCCACCCCACAGCCTAATGCGCTAACTGAGCTTTGTGGGCTATTTCTCATTTGCGGCATCTCACAGAGTTGCAGTAAAATGGTACCTGAAGCTGAAGTCCCCTGAAGGCTCCACTAGCCTAGACATCCCAGATGGTCCTCCCTCACACGTCTGGTGTCTCTGTGCTCCCACTGTGGCCTCTTCTGACAGCAGCGTAGCCTGGCACTTGAGTGCTCCAAGAAGCAGAAAGTACCAGTCCTCTTAGCAACTAGACCCAGGATTGGCAAACTGTCACTTTTACCATATTCTATAAGTTCAACACAGTCACCAGCCAGCCCAGACTGTAAGGGGTGGAAGAATAGACACCTTCTCTCAGTGAGGGCGTGTCATGCACACACAGAGAAGGAACGTTTTGACAGCAGCTGTCTTTGAACACAATACCACAGCAAGGGACATTTGATTTCTGGAATTGCCATAAGCTAGGGAGGGAACTGCACTACAGAGCAAGCATCTTTTCTACAAATATGGATGTGATGAAAATTCACACCATATGGTTGTATCCGTATGTCCATGAGCTGTGAGTGTGCGAAGTACAGAACTTCTTTCAGTCCAGGGACATTTCTTAAGAAAAACCCTCAGGATTGGGAATAACCTCCACAGATTTGAGATTTCCAGTTTTACTTCTCAATACATTCAGATGGTCTACATTCTAAAATATCCCTGATGTTAGCAATCCTAAGCATGCCCACTCCTCCTTTCTCAAAGTAAGGCCTTTATCACCAGTAGATGACTTCTGCCACTGGTCACAGTAATATTGATTCTTTCTTAAGCCTGTGTTATACTTTCATCACATCTGAAAAAGTCTTGGAAAGTTAATGGGCCTATGAGAAAGGAAAATAGGAGAGCCTTACATCGGAATTCATGGCCCCCCTTCCCTCAAGTGTTTAGTAATGCAGCAGTGTGAAGAATTTTGACTGATGGGTATTGCAGATTCACCCAGGCCTGCCGAGTGAATAATTATATGTGGAATTAAATTGTTTCCTCAAAAAAATTATCAATATATATCTGTACTTGTGACATGCAGAACATCTGGATTAAGAATGAAAATATCTGGGTCAGCTATAGGCACTAGTGCTTTAGTATCATTTTGACAAGTAACTTTCTAGAAAAGGACCTTCCTAAAATCCTCTAGTATCATTTCTGTTATGGGAATTGATGACAATAGAGAAGTGACATCTGGATGAAAGTCCTATATATTTACTAGTAATATCATTTTTATGTATTTTTTAAACAGACTAATTGTGTTTGGATTGAAAATTTTTTAAAGATACAAACTACTTTCTACTGTACAAAGGTGTCTCAAGCTAAGAAGGCTACCTTTCCATGACTGTGGAGTGCTTGGGTGGGTAACTAAGGAAGTGAAACTCACTCAAGGCCACCGGAGTCAGCATTAAAGCAATCAGAATCATTGACTAGTGTCCCTCTGTGCTGGATAACAAAACTCTTATACTGTTTCTAGATGTATGAGTAAATGACCAGAGCTGTTATTTGCACTGGATGACTGACATTCCATGGACTCAGTTAGTCTTACTTGTAATTCATGAGCAAACTGTCAAGATAATTAAAATATATGTACATATGAAATACAGAGACATTTGCAAGAACTGACACAAAAGGACAGACTCAATCTCCCTGTTAGAAGTGTGTTGGTATACCGCAAATTAACCAGCACTTGCCATTATTTTCCTCTTTGTTCCCCATTTCTCTGACAAATTACATGCTACATCTGACATTTATTCAAAGATAGTAAACAATCCTGTTTCTTTTTTTACAATTTTTTATTTAAAAAATTTAAATTACAGTTTACATTTAATATTATTTTGTGTTAGCTTCAGGTGTACAGCATAGTGAACAATCCTGTTTCAATGCCTCAATTCTGTGACTAGAAAAGTAAATTAAAACTAGCTTATACCTTCCATTCCCATTTTATTTTTAAAACCAACTTCTTAACCACTTCTCCCTACAAAAAGTCATCAAATATTTTCACTATACTCTTAATTCTCAGTTTTAGTTTATCACAGCTATAATCGAAATGCCACTTAGAACACTTTCTTCATTCATTTACTTGGAAAATTGAACTATCTGTAAGAGAGATAAGACTTGATTTCATGAAGACTTTAAAGAAATGCTTTGGGATTTGTCTCTGATTTGGGCTGCATTTCAAACCAACTTGTCTAATACATTTTCACACACCCATTTATATTCGCTTATTCAAGGACCAAATTAGTCACCCAGTCAGCACATATTCCGTGACTGTTCTAGGTGCAATGCTGATACTGGGAACATAGAATTAAAGCTGAATAATAAGTTACAATCTTTCCCTAAAAGGACAGGGAAGGACTCAAATGACTTGCTTGCTGTTACACCATTATACGTCCTCGTGCCCAGGTTCTGCTTGGCACCAAGTAGGCTCAACTCTCCTACCTCCTTCCCTCCGTCCCTTCCTTCCTCACCCGCTTTCTCTCTTTCCTCTCTTTTTTCTTCTTTTTTTTCTGTTGTCAAAATGAGTGAGATTTTTAAAACACAAACACCAATGGAAAAAACAGAAGTAAGAACATAAAAAGACTAGCAGACTGGGATTTGACCAAACGTCTTCCAGATCTTAGCAGCCCGGTTGGAGGTTATATCAATCTTATTTGTCACTGACTCTCCAGCATCAGCCCAGTGACTTGACAATAGAAATAATCAATTAATAATTGATATCAAAATAAGTGATCCAGTATATTTTTCACATAACACAACATAGTCATTGAAGTTCATAATAATGTTATCGATTAATCAGGAAAATGTTAAAAGATACTGTTTATACTTCACTTAAGAAAACAGGTTTGCAGCTCTTTTTTGTATTTATCTGCAAAATTCATTGATCCCGAAGTCCTCATTTAGTTCTGGTGACTGGTGAATGAGCTATTACTTGAAATTCTCTTGCTTTGCCACAACCCTCTAGAAAGCAGGATGAGACTTCATTTCTCTAGCTTTCTTGACCTGGTGAAGCTTCTATCAGAACATGCAGTCTGCAGAGGCCCACGGGTGGAGGAAACCGAACCCAGTTGTAAATGACAACATGGAAAAAGTCTTGCATAATTTAGAAGACAGAAAAAAAATAGCTTGTCAGCCAGCAATCAGAAGCATAGTATATCAGAAAGGCTGCCCCTTGTACCTGTCAGGCTGAACGGGTCCTTTCACACAAACTTCCTTTCCAATTCATCTGGAGCCTACAGACATCTGCCTCCCTTCCCTGTCAAATTACCCCACAAGTCTTAGTTTTCCTTTGAAATGTTTCCAAACCGCTGGAGCACACCTCATCATAGACCCTCATTGATGAAATGTAGGATGGAGGTTGTGTCAGATATAACTAATGATTAGAATTATTCCCACCTTCTCCATGTTGTTGACAGACAGCGAATAAAAGCAACATTGTTACACCTACAATTGACTTATTGAAGTTAGGACTTGTTTTCGACTTAGGAAAATAGAACATTTTTTTCCAGGCTATTCTAAGCCAATGATTTAGAGCCCTGATTTCCTATATTTATTTTTTAAATAATGCTCCCACTGCTCAAGTAATGAGGCATATTATTATGATATTACAACCACCTGGCTCTGCACAGTGCACGTGTGTCACACACAGACACATGGGAAGAAAAAGCATGCAGATTCCTCATTACTGTTGAGAGGAAAAAGACACCCTAATTGTTGTCTACAATCTCTTCTATTGTAGTAGTGAGGATCTGATCCTGGTTAAGCATTTCTGGATTAAGTAAGCGTAGACTGCCTGAGGGGCAATATAAGTATAAATAAGGAATTAAGGCTTTAGATCCCACCCCATCTGGGTTGATATTTGGGCTCCACCATTGGGTTGTGCTGTGAACCACTAACCCCCTTCAGACATGGAGGATGGTTTTGAATGCCACTCCAAGATGTTTAGACTTTCTACGACAGGCAGAGGAGATCCTTTAAAGGTCGTGGGGCAGAGGACTAACATGGTAGGAGAAAAGCTTCAAGATAATTTGAGCAAGGGAAGTTCCAATGGCAAGAGGTCGCTGAGCTTCATTCTCCTTCTGGACACACAGAAGTCCTCTGTGCCAGGCACTGTTGATTCGCCGTCTTCTAACCAGTGCTGTAAATGCCTGTGGTGATTGAGTGACTGGCTGACAAACCCAAGTAAAGAAAGAAATATGATGAAGTGGAGACATGTCGACTGATGATGCAAGTTCAGGACAGGGCGCACACTTTACTTTTGAATAATTTATATTCATTTCCTGAGTATTAGCTGAATAAAATACATAATTTGTTCCATACATCATGTAATAGTTTATTTTATTTTACTTTTTTTTCCTTAGCCATAGCTTCCATTCTGACTTTACTGGCAGTTTTGGTTTTACGACACTCGGAAGGGTAACATTCCTCAGCCAGACAGAACACCTTTTCCCATAAAACACTCAGGTGAAGAAGACACAAGTTACTTGCCTAAGCCTGTTTAAACATTTAACTTTCATAACCCCATCGACTCTTTCACTGGGAGAACAACCTGTGTGTTCTCTCAATCTAATTTAGCCCATGCCAGGGCTTTGCCAGTGGGTCTTGGTGCCACAGTTCATGGGGCTCCCATGTCAAGCAGTCTAGAAGCTTCTCCTCTCCACCTCCTGACCATTGCACCCACTCCGGTGCAAAGGCTTTGGGTCTCCAGAGAGTGGTTGAATCAAGGGACCCTGGTCCATTTGTCAGCCTTCATCTTGATATATCTCCTAACCATTGCTCGGAACACCTGCAGGTCAGATTCCTCATTATAATCCTTGAATACTGGCTTTTAAAATGTCTCCAAGCCAGGGTAAATACAGCAGACTCATTTGGGAGCTATTTAATCTTGGGGGGCAGTTAGTATAGGGCGTCCTTTTGGCCTTCACCACCTTGGGTAGGTAGTACTGTGCTTTTTTAAAGACTTTGCTTGGACCCCATTAATGTCCACTTATTTTATACCTAACCATAGAGGGTATGGGGTGTACATGCGCTGGGTCAGGGCCGCTGTGGTTGGAATCGCAGCCTCGGCTCCTGCTCTGGGGGGCTCAGTGGCATGGATTCTGGGCAGCTCCATGAGCTGAAACTAGCGTGGGCAAAGACTGAGGCAAAAGCATTGGATGTCCCTGGCAGTCACAAGGGCTGCTTGGGTCCTTGGTGGTGAAAGCGGCTGGGGTCTTTTGTTCTCCATTTCCTCCAAAGGGAGGTCACAGCTGAGGGCATCCTTTTTGGCAGCAAGTCATGCAGGACCAGGGGATGGGCTAGCACAGGTAAAATGCTGTCTATGCTTTTCCATGTGGCTGCCCGCTGGGTTGCTGTGTTTCCTGCATTGTACTCCAGGACTCTTTCAGAGCTATTCTCATCAGTATGGAGATGTTAATCATTGTTTTTCTGGAGGTACCAATCATGAGACCTCCTAATCCACCATTCTTGCTGATGTCATGCTCCCAAATGTTTGCTGTTTTTTTGTGTGTATAAGAAATAAAGATGGTCCTTCAGGGACAGGAACTTTTACATGGCATTGACTTTAGTTGGGGTGCCTCCATGGTCCTAAGCTCAATTGGGGTGACCTAGGACCGAAGGAGAACTAGTTGGATTCTGCTTTCTCCAAAGGCACTGATGATTGTCCTTGATACTGAAATTTGACTCAGGTAACTCAGAGGACAGAAATTTCAGGCAATGATGAAAGGTAGAAGAATTTCTTCTTCTAGAAAAAGATAACCTCCTCTGTTCCTTTCAAGTTTCAGTGTATGTGTTGCTGAAGTGAGCACTCTTGCAATGGTTTAATAATTAAGTATTGAGTCAACACTAACCTTCAAGCAATGCCTCACATCTAGAAGCCACAATGAGTTTTGAGATGTAACTTTCTTTTCAAACTTCCCTCTTTTTATATTTGCATGAAATTTTAAAATAGCAGTGCGATTAAGATCAGGTACAGAGAAATGAGGTGGCTTCAACTAGCTGCAGAGCACAGATGTGACTCCATTTCCCAGCTGTGAGTAATTTTCCTTCTGCAGGGGTAGAATTTTTAATTGACTGAAAGCGCTTTCTATGCTCTCTATGCTCTCTCTGAATGGCCAGGTAGACGGTCCCAGAAGTGAACGATCCCCAAGGGAGAAATGGAGATGTGTGGCATGTACAAGACTGTATACTGCCAAAAATCATTCCAGGACCCCCCAAAGCTTGGGAATTGTCAGAATAAAATAGTAGGGAATCCAAAGCAATATTGAAAGGAAGGAACACATAGTCAGCATCTAGAAGACAGATTCCAATTCTGCTTCCACTTCTTTTACTTGCTGGCTTTGTGACCTTGGACAAGTCACTTATTCTTCTTGGAAAGGTAATTTTCTTCTCTTTCAAGTAGTGATCAGAGTATCTGTTGCGATTTTGCTATTTAAGGATCACGTGCATCTTAAGAGCTGGGAAATTGCTTTGAGAATTCGAAGGCACTGTACACATGTAAGTGGTTATTAAACTTTCCTTCTCCAAGTTGTATTCATATCAATGCAACCAAGGAGCTGTAAAGGGCTCCAATTATCAGGTATTACTGATACACAATTTTAGGGCATGATCAACTTTTGTAGGTGTTCCATGCAAAATACTCTTTATTACATGAAGTGTTCCAAAAACAGGTACAGCACACCCTCTTCGAGTATATTCATTAGGTGGAGTCTTCTCAGTAAAAGACAAAATGGTGAAAAGCAAAAATGTGTTTCGTAAAGAGACAGCATATATAAAATAATTGAAAGTCATAAAATCAATTTGTTAAATACTTAGACATTTGTGTACCTATTGACATTTTCTTGAGCACCTGGCACTGAGTAAGTCATGAAAGGTTATACAACATGAATAAAACAGTCTTTGTTATCAAGGAGGTGACACTCTGGAGATGTCAAGGAGATGAATAATATATGTCTAAAAAATACTTTGAATGCAAAACCATACATGGAAAATATTGTAAGAAAAAAATGTAGTGCAGTGGAGTTGGAAAAGGGGATAAACACTTGTCTCCTGGAAGTGAGAGAGGTGGTGTTTGAAGTGAGCATTAGGAATGACTAGAAATCTGCTGAGAACAAGAAAGGCATCCCAAGTGGAAGAACAGATTGAGCCAAGTCATGGAGTCAGGAAAATACAAGGCACTTCTGGAATGATGTGCTGGCCAGTTTGGCTGGCAGAGGGGCTATATTTGGGGCACTAGTGTGGGAGATCAGGCTGAAGAAGGTGAATTGAGGACAAGACCATGGAAGGCTTTATGTGCCAGCTTAAAGCTTGGATAGAAAGGAAAAATCACTGGAGGTTTCTGAGCAGGACTGTGGTGTGACTCAAAGGGTGCCAGGGTAAGGCGAATCTGGCAGCTCTGTTGTGTGTGCGTGCATGCTGGGGGAGGGCGTGCTAGGGACGCCTATTATAAAATAAATGCAATGGTCAAGGGGAGACAAAAAATGAGGATTTGAACTAGTAAAGTATGTGTAGGGCTAGGGAGATAAGTATAAATAAAAGGAACATTGGTATTAAAAAATTGGCTGGACTATAAAATTTGCTGGGTTGGGACAGTGGGAAAGAAGATAGCAGAGAAGACTCCCATTTCCAGCCAAAATGAAAAACCCTGGAAGAATTGAGTGAAAGACAGTGTAAGAATAGATTGAGCCAAGTCATGGAATCGGGAAAATACAAGGCACTTCTGGAATGAGGTACTTTTAAGACATACTGACTTAGTGGTGCTGCTGGGACAGCTAATATTATTGGGTATTTCTTCTGCACTGTACACATTTACATGTATTATTCTATTTAATTTTCAAAATGGCTTTGTGAGAAGAGTAAGATCATACCAGTTTTACATATGGAGTGAAGCTCAAGAAGTAAAGTGACCTGCCTAAGTTGGCAAAACTGTCATTTAAGAAGAAATCTAAATATTGTATTATTTGTATATCACCATTGCAAAAAATCTAGCAGAAAGCCTGACAAGGAATTCACATAGTGGCTTTATCTGAAGTGGAGAAAGTGAATTTCCTCTCCTCTCTGACATATTGCAGAGCGCTGTAAAATCTATCCAATATGTCTGCATAGTCTTACAAAATCTGGAAAGCAGGGATGCACTCCTGGTCCCGTGGTCATTTCTAATGGATATCAGTCATTCATTCTGATGAATGTCGCAGTAGCATTTTGTTAACACAATACATTCACACATTAGTTTCAGAGCTTTGTCTTGGGAATACATCATGATTTAGAATTTTCTTATATGTCCAAGAATGCTGCTGATTCTACAGGGAAACCCATACCACATCCTTAATATCTGGGAGAATGTAACAAAACTTATGTTTCTAAGCTCAGTCACCTCCTAAATAGACCTAGCAACAAAAACAGGTATGTTCAGAGCATGGCTGACAAACCTAGGGTCTGTGGCTGAAATGAGCCACTGATGGCATCATAATAAACCACATTACCACTGGCTGTTTCTTATTCAAGTTGTATGTTTGTAGGAAATGACTAGTATCCTAAACCTTTATGACAAAAAATACATTTATATTTTACAAAGAAGAGTTTTTTTATGCCATAAAAATGAGTTATTGTTTTGAAATCAGCTGTGCTTTTATGAATATTATTTTCTGGCAGTGGCTTTGCCTTATCCCTACTCTGCGGTTTCCAGGTAGTGTATCTTGCTCTGTGTGTCTGAAGTTTTATAATGGCACCCCCTAGGCAGAAATCAAGGGCTGGCATTAATTAACAGTCACTGGTGAAATGGCCCACTGATAAAACAAATACATTCCTTGAATAATAACTTCAGTTCTTCTCTGAAAAATCTGAAATGGCAGGCTCTCACTTCACAGAACTTTCTCATTTCCCCAAACTGGTAATAAAACCAGCTTATTGTTTCTTCAGGCTACTAAGCATCAAGCGTTTGTTTTCTGTGCTCATTGTATCTGCTCATGGTTCACTGTTGTGTTCACTGAAGCCCTACAGCTGACTCCAGAATTATTTTTTTTAAATAAATAATTATGGCACCTCTGAACACGGATATTATCAAAGGAAGGATTTAATTGTCCATCACAGACTTGGACCAGACAGTTATTCCTCATAAACCCAAAGGTTGAGACTCAGGAAATTAGTCTTCCATGGAGACATGTATCAGATGCATTATAAAGGCATCGCTTTCTTGTTTTAAATGCTGTTACCTTTATCCACCCAGATTTACAAGCTGGGAACTTAGGAGTCATCATTTATACTTTTCTCTTCCAACGCATTTTCAACCCACCTTAGATTCTGAAGTTTGGCCTCTGGAATCCATCTAAGAGTGTCCTGGGTGCACTCATTTCCCTCCTTTTCACCTTCCCCACTTGGTTCACCTTGATGTTTTGCAGTAGGTCTTCTGACTAACTTCCCACCATTCACTCGAGCTCCTGCCCAGCCTTTTCTGCTCACTGCCCTGAAAGTGATTGTTTCAGATGAATTAGTACATCAGGTGAGTCCCAGGTTTAAAATCCTTCAGAATCTTTCATTGCTCTGAGTATCAGGACCAACGCTTTCACCATGAACTTGAAGGCCCTGCATGTTCTGGCCCCACTTATTTCTCTGGACCCTTTGTGACCATTTTCCTCTTCTCTGGGAGGAAGAGATCACTTCCACTGAGACTGATTTTTCTCTCGCATTTCTCCTCTTGGTTAATCTTTTCATCCACCTTCAGATCTCAATGCAAGTGCTAATTCTTCAGAGAAGACTTCCTATCACCCAATGCCTCCTTCCAGGATCAATTTTTATCTGTTTATTAAATTTTTAAAATATTTTATTTATTTTTAGACAAAGGGGAAGGGAGGAAGTGAGGAGAGAAATGTCAACGTGTGGTTGCTTCTCGTGTGCCCCCTACTGGGGACCTGGCCCACAACCCAGGCAGGTGCACTGACTGGGAATAGAACCACCGACCTTTATGGTTCAAAGGCCGGCACTCAATCCACTGAGCTACACCAGCCAGGGCTATCTCTTTGTTTGTATCTATCTATCTATCTATCTATCTATCTATCTATCAATCATCTATCTACCTATATAAGTTATATGGTCATATTCAATAGGACTGAATCTCTGTACTTTAGAGCACTTATTTCTTTTGTGCACTTATATTTAATTGAGTCCAGTTTTCACCACTAGACTGTAAACACCATGAAAATAGCGGTTGCATCTGATATTGCTTAGCTTTATACGCTCAACACCTAATTCAATGTCTGGCACAGGTGGATTCTGAGTACTGTATTTTGCCTTGTATAATGTGCACTTTTTTGCCCAAATTTTTGAGAGAAACATAAGGATGTGTATTATACATGGGTAGTACTAGTTCCATAGCTATGTAAATGTTTTTAATCCTTCTATTTATGCTTACATGTTAAAAGTTTAACTTTAGAAAGCAATAACAATATTCATTTGTTCAAAAATAAATGCTAAAACTCCTTTATAATTAAAAAAAACAATTATCTAAATCTAAATAAATAAATAATTGAATTAAAAAATTAAAACCAAAGATTTTTTCCCTGAAAGCTTGGGCCAAAAATGTGGGTGAGCATCATACATGGCAAAATATGGTATTTAGTAGAATAAGTTGAAATGTTTTGCCGAGCTCTGAATGTTGATCAAATAGTAACTACACTGGCAAAATATTAGATTCCAAGAAAAGGAGGTATTTTAACATTTCTCAGCAAATGGTTTTCAGTGAAGCAGGGAAGAAAGGAAGACATAATTCTTGAAGACCAAAATAAATTAAAAGGAGAATGCAGAGGCAAATGAAGCACATAAAATAAACCTCTTCCCTTAGCTACTGTTATGTTGGAAGCAGATAAAGTAGAATTGAAGAAGAATGTCTAGACCCAAGTTGGCAGTACTTGCTTTTAAGTATTATTTTTGTAGCCAATTACTAATGAAGCAGCAGAGGACCAATTCAGGACCCACTAGAAGGTCCAGATGACCAAGGGACTGTGCAGTGTTTGATTTTGATTACTCAACAAAGCCCTAACTCATACTTCCCCCAAACCTCCCTTCATCCTCTACCATCACAGTCCTTTGAGTATATTCTTAGACTGGAATTAAACCAGTGCTTTCATTAGAAATTTTTTCCTAGGATTTCTTGTGGACCTTACATGAAATTCACCATGCAGAATGAATTAAAAGAACGACTCCTGGCAGTGAAGTGATTGGAGAATCCCAGCTGATGGCTCATTCTCTCTCTCTTTATCTCTAGCTCTATATCTACTTGTATCTCTCTCTCTCTCTCTCTGTATCTGAATAATGAATGTTTTATCAGGAGCAGATCAAAAGATATACCCACCAGTTTGGAAGTTTGGATTCTGTAACGGGGAATGACAGGTGGCGTGGACAAAGAATAGACATTAACACCTTGCATGGAATAAGGTCTGGAGCTAATTTGCCTGTGATTAATATGAATAACTGAATCAAGTATAATTTCATAAAATACTGCATTTCACCACAGGTCACTCATACACTTTTCTCTTGCTAGATTGTCACTTTTCAATTTAGTATAACTGAAGAGTAAGAATTTTACTTTCAGGTTGGCTGCAACTAAAAGCATGAAAACAAAAAATCTCTTTCTCCTTGAAACCATCTACTGTTAGGTCTCTTTCCACTGAAAAATCAGAGCAGTGCAGACTGGAGTGAAGAAGAATAAACATCCTCAGACATTTTTTCTAATTTTTAAGGAACAGTTTTTATATTTTGGGGAGTTTATTCTTTCTTGGCTTCAGCCAAATTATACACTCAACTTGATTTTCTAAGGGTCATCATTTTTTCTAAAGGCATAACAGGTATTTTATTTGGAGGCTGTGACCCTTACATCCCTGTGCACACCTGCTGTCTTCCAGCTCCCCCTACACTTGGATCCTTTAGCCTGAGGGCTTTCTTTGGTGGACTGACTGTCCCTTTGGGTGCTGGAAGTGAGCACTCCCAGAAACAGCCCTCAGAATGACCCATGGGAGTTATTGGATAAATACCCAGCTTCTCATCCCTGAGGTGGCCACTACACCATTCCCAGAGGGCTCTGAATGATGATACCCCAGTTGCCCACAGTGGTAACTGCCTGGCAACCTAGCCATCCTTGTCCCCCTTCCATCCCCTTCTCTCCCCTTTCTCACTGCCCCATTCCCCTACAAGTTTCTTCTGAGATCACCTCCTGAGCAACCTACTTATGCTTATTGCAGACGTTAGATTTTTCAGTAAAAAGAGTATGCTTCTGCATTTCTGTGAGAGTGTCTATGTCCGAGGCAGGGAGGTAGGGGACTACTGAGAGGGAGAATCTCGACACTCATGAAAGGCTGTAGCTAAAATGAGATTTGATCCTTAAGCCAGGTTAGTAAAACTGCTGTGTCTAACCAACTATAAAAATATATAAATCCTTTTATGCCAGTTAGTAAATAGCTGCTTCCCAAACGGTCTAAAGGGCATGGCCACTGCCCTGAGCACCAGTCCCTGGTCATAACAGGAAGCTTTGAAGACTCTCATGTGGTGTCGTAGGCACCAGCTTTCCTGAATGATTAGTGTGCTCGCCATGTAGGCGATGTTTTTAGTAATATTTGTGGTTAATTTGGCATCCTCCATACCCAGATTTAAAATAGAGCTCTCTCTCTGATTGTTGCATAGAGAAGACCTTGAAGTTTATTCTCCTAACTCAGTTTTTGTCATTTCTTTGCAAGGATATCCTTTAGCTCTTGCTGTCCAACTGATACATGCTGGATTTTTAGGAAAGTGAGTAGATGAAAGAAGAAGAAGAAAGAATGGAGAGATTAATATCTGATGAATGTCTTAGAAGTTTTGTGAGCATGTCAGTTTGAGCTGGTCTTACAAATAGAGAATTTTCTATATGGTTGCCCCACGGCATTTACAAACAATGAAATGCCTACCAGAGCACAATGGATTGGACTTCCATGAAATCATACTCACATTCTCCTGCCTCTGCTTTTCATCTTGATTCAAAATGTTCACAGGAAAGAAATAAAAGACTGAACATCTCTCCCCCCCCCCTCTCTCACACACACACACACACACACACACACACACACATACACACACTCACAATTTCATAGTGAATGTTTGCTGTTTGACCAGTTATGTGTGGTTCATTATTCTAGATCCAAAGCCAGATGCCAGAGCCACTACCCACACTGCTATCCCCAGGCATCAGACATTTAACATCTGGTCCTGTACTCCCAGCTCCTTTGCCAGGTTTTATAGCTGGAAAAGCATTTTATGCTAATTTCATGGTGATTATGTGTTAATCACCTCAGGGAGATATTGAGAATTCAGGAAAAACTTAGGTTGGTGAGCAAAAAGACCAGGTGTGTCACATGACAGCTATCCCTGCAGCTGCATGCATCCTTTGTGGATGTGATGACCCCTGAAAGCAGTCTGATTTAGAGTCATACTTGTATTCTAGGGAGCAGGGCTGAAATTTCTGAAGCTGTTTTGTCTCAGATGCCCAAGAACAGGTCATACGTAAATTATCTATCAGAATCAGGGTGATTTTATAGCCTGAGTGCATCTTATGGTTTCTTGTGACGCAGTAATCACAAAATTCAAAAGGTACACTCCTACAAGTATGAAGCAATTTCAGGGTTGCAGTTGGTTTCCGCTATTGCAAGACAGGATTTAGATATAGTTTCTCACTGTTTAGATTTACTGTTGAAGTTTCAATGGAAAGCCAAAAATTTCAGTTCCCAAGTCCATGGGTGATGTCAGCACAGCTCTAAGTTAAGGCAGAATAACTTCTTGAAATCAAGGAACAATTTTGTGCCCAGAAATTGTGTTTTAAGATCTACAAACTTCTCTGCCCTTGAAAGTTCTTGATTTTTAAAACACAGATTCTTATCTATGTTAGCTTACAACTTTTATCCTATGTGTCTATTTCTGTGAATATTATTGTTTTAATCTTTTACTCTTGTCTGAAACTGTTGATAGCATTTTGGTCATGGAAATTAGAAGGTTAATAATTAGAAAATTTAAAAAAATTCAGCAAATGAGCCCAGAAAATCAAAATAGGAGCTTTGATAAACCATTTATTAATTTCTCCAAAGCTATTCTACAACTATATTCTCATTAAAATGGCTAAAATTAAAAAAAAATTACTAATAATACCAAGTGTTTACAAGAATGTAGAGTAATAAGTCTCATGCAGTAGTGATATAAAGTAGGTAACACTGCTTTGGAAAACATTTTGGCAATTTCTAATAATATTCAATATGCACCCACCTATCTTCTAACCCAAAGTTCTACTCCTAGGTATTTACCCAAGTGAAGTAAAACATATTCATATAATGACCTATAAAAGAATATTCATAACACCTTTATTCATAATATTTCCATACTGAAAACAACTAGATGTCCATCAACTGGTGAATAAATAAACAAATTTTGGTGCATTATATAATGGAATCTAATACTATAAATAGGAATGAAATTCTGATACATTCCACAGAATGGAAAAGCATGTTTTTCAAGAGATTTGAAGAGACAAAACAGAGAATATACTCCACAATTCCATTAATATTAAGTTCAAAGATGGACAAAGCACGCTGTAGTGATA
>VMDR010023834.1:0-15362 GCA_007922815.1 Macrotus californicus | reverse complement strand
CTCTGCCATTAGACCCTAGGAGTTGTTGGCTTTTGTTCTTGATTAAAGAAATAGTCTTGGCAAAGGTTTTCCTCTGGGATGTCTTTTTCTTGTCTAAAAATGCCACCTTTAGCAACATAGTACATGGGCTGTCAGTCTCAATTATGAATCCATTTCAAAAAAACCAAGAAAGCAAAAATGGGTTTCTTCTCCATAATTACTAAAGAATAAACTAAAGGAAGGTTTGAATTTTTTAAATCATTCCTTAAAACTTATAGGAATGTGTTGAACAAAACCAGTGTGTTTTGTATCCAATTCTGTATTGTGTGAGTCCATTATTACCTCTGGGGAACAGATGCACTCATTGAAAGAGCTGAAAAAAACTGAAACAAGCAAATAAAACCAATTTAAAACACCATGTAAGAATTTGTTCACTGTGAAAATCTTAAACTAATTCTATTTCTGTCTTGCAACATTAATCCTCAATGACAATACGATTGTATTCATGATGACAATGACTTTTAGAATTTTGTTTTTTTTAAAGATTCTGCTTATTTACTTTTAGAGGGGGGGAAGGGTGGGAGAAAGAGAGGGAAAGACACATGGATATGAGAGAGAAACATCGATCGGTTGCCCCTTGCACATCCCCAGCCGAGGACCAGACCTGCAGCACAGGCATGTGCCCTGGTGGGGAATCGAATTGGCAGCTTTCTCATTTGCAGGATGATGCTCAACGAACTGAGCCATGCTAGTCAGAGGGACTGTCAGTATTTTGTACAAGAAAGGATCTGTTGGGACTGCCACCAAGAAATGACGATTTCAATGCTTTAGTTATGTGCTTTGAACATAATTGTTATTATTGCTCTAGCGATGAGAAACAAGATTCCAAACAACGTTTCTGCTTCTTCCTCCTGGTCACCATCTTCATCCTTTTCTTTCTGTCACTCTCCCAGCCATCAGGGTCTACCATCTTTCATTATATATGAGTGATTTTTTTTTTTGCATATCATGTTTTCCAACAAGATTGAATTGGAGGTTATTTTTGAGGGGATTTTTAATATTTGTAAGTGATATTTCCATAGATTAATAGCAATCTGACTTTTAAAAAAGCTTTAAAGAAATCTTAGCTAGATTTCCTCCACACTTCACCTCCTCTTAACCTTTTCCCCTTTGCAAAAGCCTTTGTAAAACCCTGAACAGTGAAAAACTCCCACTAGCAACCCACGTATTTCCCTTCCAAATGGGCCGCTCATCTTTTGAGGCAGTTTTTCACATGGTTTTAGCTTTCACACTTTTGGTCATCTGTCGTGTTTTATATTTTAGAACAGGTGGAGATTTAGTTCTCTCTTTCCCAAGCATGTGAAATGGACAGGGCAAAATACAAGGCTTTGCTTCAAAGAAACCAAGGAGGTAGAATGAAATCTTAGGCATATACAAGAACTTGAAGCTGGTCTCTGAGGCTATCTCGACTTCTTTGATGAGTCAGGGTTTTTGTTTAGGATAGGGATCTCCACAAGAACCAATGCTGTGTCTGTGGGAAGAATCCGCCTGATCTTGACTTTCTGGGGGCAGATCATATAGAGTCTGGTGTGGTGCCCTTAATTTAGGGCTGTGTTGTGGTGCAAATCTAGTAAAGATCCATGTCCTTACAACTCTCTAGGACTGAGTTTTTTCCAAGTTGTCTTTCTAATGTCTAAAATGGGAGAGTGAATTCTGCTCCTGCAGCTCTGGGTGCTTGAGGGCCAGCATAGGAATGGCAGCAGAAAACTCATACTCCTCACACGAAGGGCAGCCCAAATGGGGCGGTGCTGCCCAGCAGTACTCAACAGAAGAGGCAGCGGCGCCTGGAGGGCGTGATGGTGCTAAGCAGGAGCGTAGTTGGGAAAAAGGCGGACTGGGGTTATCGTATAGTAACTGAGGCCATGTGGAATATTTGGGTTCACAGTAACACAGGGGAGGGATTTTTATAGGACCTGCAACACGTATTAGCAGGAGCTAGCATGGAGAAAAATAGGAAAAATGAAGCAGCAAACATTTGTCACCCTATCTTCTCAGAAGAACATTTAGTAAGATAAGACATATTGGATATATCCATCTCTACTGTTAGTGAAAATGCAACGGTGTAAAGGGAAAGTTGATGGAACAGTGTGTAGGGATTTTGGCACTTCTGGCTCTCTTTTTAGTAAAAAATTTGTAACCCAACTCAGAGATAATTTATATTCTCACCGTAAAGATAACAACAAAAGGGTTTTACATGTAGTTGGTACCCTAACCTTTTCAAAGACTTCCCGTACATACTTCTCACCCTCAACATTCTGACAAGGTTGACAGAGCATGCATTATATCCACTCTGACAGAACAAAACTAACCTTGAAAGGATATGGAAATATTTCTGAGTGTGAAACAGCTAAAAATTGAAGGGACTAATACTTAAACACAGGTCTTCTAACCCTAAGATCACTATCCTTTCTACCAAGCCATATTTAATATAATAGTTTTTCATGACAAAATAATTTGCATTGTCTTATAAATTTAGATGAAATATAATACTAGGCTAAGCCAATTTCTGTAATTTTTATGGTTTACATAATAATACTGTGTATTAATGCACTGCGTAATTTTCAAAGCACTGTCAAACTTTAAATGACCTTAAGAAATCAACAGGGAAGTTACTCCTACATATACTTGACAGAGAAGCAAACTGAGGGCCAGGGAAGTCCTGCCTAAACTCTTTTGACTCTCTGTACGTTCATCTCCAGAGTAGATTGCATCTTAAAACGCTGTACATTTAGCACATAAATCATGCTTATAGTTATTACCACACTTACTCATTTATTGTCATTCACTATTAAATTTATTAACTCATCTTCTTCTTCTTTCACATGCTTCACATATTATCCTGGGTCCTCTTTCCAAGGCACCTATGGTGAACCCTGAACTAACAGTGCTCACATCTGCAATTGAATAGTTCCTTAACTTTTGTGGAACCAAAATGAGATCATCTCTAGGGACCACAGGTGAATGTCCCTTTTTGTTTACCTCCCAATCCCACTCTTCTTTTAAAAAGAGAAAGAAGGTTGTCAAAATTGACACCTTTTAAATTGGCAGTGTATTAGAAAAACAAAAACACAAACTTGCTTTGAAAATACTTGAGGTGTGTAGCCGTCAGAAGTGTTACCTGCTGTGCTACCTGGCAGGTGCTAACCGTCTGCCTGAGACTGACCCTGAGTGTCTACTTTCTTAAGACAGCTGCTGAGCTTGTACCTTTGTCCAAGAAGACAAAAACAAGAAGCTTACAGATTCTTGGAAAGAAAAAGAAAAATGGTCTTTTCTTCCTTGCCACGGCAGTCAGGAAGATCTGCCATTTACAATTTTTTTTTCCCCGATTCAACTGGTAGAAAGCCCCTCCAGCACTGTCCTGCACTGGCGTTCTCCCAGAATCCTGACTCCTGCCTTCAGTATCAAAGACCAGAATGCCCTCCTTGTATCAAAGGCTTTTTCGAAAAGGGAATAATTATCAAACACTTGACTGAAAAGAAGTTTTTTGTAGAGTAAGTAGAGGATCTTATTTTAGAAACATTTTTCACTATTCTATTTTTACTGCTCCATGCAGAAAGTCAATGCGAGTGAACGAGTAGCTAAAAGAAATTGGGGAAGAAATGGAAGGAGTTGAGTCTATTGCAGGGCTGATAACTTGGCCGTAAACTCAGAGAGCCCTTCAATGTGTGGGAGCTTAACCCCTGAAAACTGTGAAGCGGGACCATGAAGAGGTTAGTAGTAGCCTGGAGATAATACAGATGTCAAGGCTCTCGACATAGTCACTGAACTGGAGTCCTCTTTCCAGTTTCCGCAAGAAGAAAGAGCCTCAAGGCATGTAGCACCTGCCCAGTTGAGGAAAGCCTGCTCAGCATTGAGAATACTTGGAGGGACATTTCAAGTTAGTGCAATTTATTTCTATTGGCAATCTCATTCTTTCATTTGTATTGGGGAAGCGGTTAGGCCAGGAGGAAGAAGTAGGACTGCCTAACTGGAGTGACTGATGAAAGGCTTTCCCAGAAAATAGCTGTGGATGTGACTCTCATGTCTGTCACAACCATTGTGGTTGACTAGAACATCAGTTATGACCGCCGGACCCATCGCCTTATGTTTTTAAATCCTAAAAATCCACAGCATTTCACAGAATTCCACTTGCCGCTCAGACTATTTGACTGGTCACAGAAAAACAGCATTGAATAAATAAATATGACATAAAATATAAGTATTTCAGACCCATGGCCAGGTAAGAATGGGGAACGGACGAATGGTAACAGTGTATATTCTGGAGGAGACCAGAGGACTCTTGATCTGGACTCTACCACTTTCTAGTTATGTGATCTTGAGCAGTTTACTTAACCTCAGTTACCTCTTCTGAAAAATGGAGTTAAAAACTGTACCTATCTCATCGGGTTATTGTGAGATTAAATCAAATAACTTCTATGAAGTTCTTAGCGCTGTGTCTGGTAAACAACATATGCTCAGGAAAATATATGTGCTATTATTATGAGTTGTTTTACCATTCTCCTAGACTACAAGGACTAACCCCTCTAATTCCAAATTTATCTTTGATTACTCCTTTTCTTTTGCCACTATCCCCACCCAACAGCCAATCAATAGTTAAATCATTTACATGCCATGTTCCCAGTCCTCCTGATTTCCTTTTCCAATGCCTGCTCTGAAAAGCAGCTCATTATGCCCTTGTTCCCAGGCTATAGAAGCGTTTTCTTGTTGCCTCTTGTATCCTTTTTCCTTTCTTCAATTCATTCCTTACATTGCTGTCAGCCAGTGCTCTGGACACCTCACTTTTCACAAAGATTTCCTATTGTGACCAATTTTTTAACAGCTTATTACTTCTCTATTTAAAATCTGCCCTCATGGATCTAGTGATAGATTCAATTATTGGTCCCAATTTTCATTCCCCTGTGATAGGATTATACACTCATACCTTTGCCTTGTAATTTTGCTATGCCCTCCTACTGAAGGAGGAGCATACTTTCCTACCCCATGTGACTTGCGTTGGCAATGGAATATGAGTAGATGTTGCAGGAGCAAAGGTCTTACACATATTTTTCATGGTTTGGTTTGGCTCTTATGCTCTGGATCTGCCATTAGAAGGACACATCCTGAATTCCTGTTGCCCCTTTAGCCTTAGTCCCAGAGTGAACACACACGAAGACATGCACTCAACCCACAGCCTGGTCCAAGCCACCCAATGCCCAGTGGAATCAGAGCTGCCCAGCCAAGCCCAATCTAGATCAGCCAACCTCAGCTGACCTGTGGACCCATGAGACCCATGAGAATGAGCGTAAATAACTGTTGATGTGTACCATTGATTTTTGGGTGGTTTACTACACATTTCATTATTGCAGTGATATATGACTAGTACAGACCAACTAGTATTGTGAATATGCTATAGTCCAGGGAATTATGACAAAAACCGAATGGTTTCTGAATACTCCCTTGGCTTTTCTGTCTTTGGTATAGTGGTCCTTTCTGTCTTCATACAAATACATATAGCTAGTAGTTATTGGTACTGGGCTAAGTAATTATGGGTAATCTCTTTGTAATCCTCTTGAATGTCAAGGCAGGCACCATGTCATTTGTTATCTCAAATTTTTTAGTTTATCTTTTTCTAAGTGTGTAGTTTGACTGCATAACTGGAGAAACAGACCTTGCTTTTTTGTTAAGGGATTACTAAGGCACTCTATGTTCCAGAACTCTCGTTGGTATTTACATACAATGTCCATCCATGAAGCAGAGATTAGAATCCTCATTTTATAAAAGGAGAAGATGAGACTCAGAGAAGTTATGTAACTTGCTCCAAATGTAAATAGTAGAGGTGGGGCTGAAACACACTTTTGTTCTCTCTCTCTCAATACCACGCTTGTTGGCCATGCCATCTTATCTTTTTCATCTCACAAAATTAATAGGTAAATGATTTATTGAACAGGTAAGTGACATGACCAATAAGTGTGTTTTAAACCTGAAAAATCTAGAACATAAAGTACGACATCTTGCCCTGGCTGGTGTGGCCCAGTGGACTGAGTACCGGACTGCAAACTGAGAGGTCACCAGTTCCATGACCCAGACAGGGCACATGCCTGGGTTGAGGGCCAGTCCACATTTGGGGGCGTGCGAGAGGCAACCAATAGGTGTATCTCTCACACATCAATGTTTGTCTCCCTCTCTTCCCCATCTCTAAAAATAAATAAATCTTTTAAAAAATGTACCATACCTTAGTGACTTTATCAAAGAAATATTATTTACAAATTTAGATTCCAAACTTTAAGGGGCTTATGCCCTTATCTCTTGAGGCCTACTCTGAATATTGCCAGGGTTTGTTTAAGTTCTATAGAAGTCGGAAGGAAACCACAGAACAACCACCCCCAGGACAGCAGAGAGAGTCTGACCCAAGCCCACAAAAGCCAAAAGTAGCAGGGTTGGACTTGATAGCTTGGCTTGACACTTTGTTTTCAACTCACACCCTGGCACCTTCAGGCTTTGTCTTTTTTTAACAGCAGAGTGCCAGCCTAGAATTTTTAAACCTTAACTCTGAATTTCTTGACTCTATGTGTTCAAGATAGACTTTGCATGTGACTATTTTGAAGCAGCTGTTTGTCAGAGGCAGAGGAGGGAGGGAATCAAGGCAGTTTAATAGGAGGTGTTTGTTTAAAACGGAGCCTGCTGAGCCACTAAATTCAAGTGAAGTTTCTCTTGATTCTGAAAAGATGGACAGCTTCACTCTAAACCAGGGTTTCTCATCCTTGGCACTTTCGACATATAGGACCAGAAAATTCATTGCTGGGAGGGCTGTTCTGTACATGATAGGCTATTTAGCAGCATGCTGGTTTCTACCCATCCCCAGTAGTACCCCATCCCCAGTTGTGACAATAAAAATGTCTACAAATATTGCCAAATGTCCACGGTAGGCAAAACCACCCGGACCGAGAACCATTGCTCTGAACAAATGAAACAGAGAATTATAACCTTTTAAACTCAATAAGGGCACATAAAGGGAGGACAGATGAACTTATCTAGAAAAATTATCTTAATAACAATTAGACGAAATAATAGGGGAAATTTTTTTTACAGAACATCTTACTCATCAGTGTTATATGCATCTTAGGAAGAAATAAGGTCAGGTTGAGGAGCCAAGTCAGGCACAGGCTAATAAAGTGACCTGTGTAGAGATACTCAATTAACAGTAAAGCCTAAACTAAAACTTCTTTCTTTCATAGCAGGTGGGTATATTGTTGTAGGGACTCTGCAGACTGAGGGCAAGATTCCTTCTTTATCTTGGGATTCCTTGTCCTCAGCCAGATGGGAGAACGCTACTGTTTTTCAGCTACTACTTATTGACGGCTCCTCTTGCTCCAGGGTCCTTGCTTTGTGTTTTACTACATGAGGTAGGTATCATTGTTCTCATTTTATGGATGAAGAGCCTGGGGCACAGAGAGGTGTCACTTGCCCAAATTCACAGGGACAGTGCCAGGAATTCATCCCAGGTCTGCCTATCTCCCAAGCCTGCGCTCTTCAATTACTCTGATCACTCCGGTGTCTGTATCCGACAGCTAGGAGAAGACCTTGGATTCTTTTGAGCTTTGCAAAGTCATCATCACATTTGTTACCTCATCTCCTATTGAACCCAGGGTAGGTTTGTCTTCTTTTGCCTCTGACCGTAGCTGAGCCCATGGGGCATTCAAGGAGATTGTTGCCACAGGGGGTAGGCTTGCAGAAGCCTCTCATTCAAATATTGAGAGATTCCAATCAAAGCCATACAGAGGGAGGAAAAAAAGCATGCCATTGGTTACGCTGAGCTGGCAGGAGCTATTGGGAAGGAAGCACTCATGCTGTATAGAAAGGTGGCTTCGGTGATTCTGGAGGGGATTCCACATTGGTGCAGTAGGGTGGGAGAGAATGGGGGGCAGGGAATATCATGTGTAACTTTCTTACAATGGGTCCTGCAAATAAGAAGACCCTTTAATGGGAAAGACATGGGGGCCAAAGTGACTGGTATAAAGCTGAATGTCACAATGAGGGGCTGGCTTTTGAATTTCTGAATTTCTGCTAAGACAGTTATATTCCTTGAACTCAAGTTAAACTTAAGTATTTTTTGTTATTAAATAAAATACTAGTAGATGGCTACTTCAAGCATTTTTGATGGTGAGTTTCATTTTAATTTATTACAATTTTTCTTAGGAGCATGTTTTGTAAGGATAAGGATGAAGTTGATCAAGGGGGGTGGATTTGGTTTGGGTGGTGATATGCATCCTACCCAGAGTGCACAGAGTAGGAAAGGGAGGTGAGATGCATGGACACATTCTAATCACATGCATTTACGCATTTATGCAATGCTTTTATTGTGCATCCACTGTGTGCTAGGTGTTTGGGTTGTAGTGATGAGGAAAACAGTGGGGGAAATAACACCTTTCAAATAAACATATAATTAAATTTATAATTAGTTGTTGTGATAAAGACCCTGTGGGGAAGTACAGGGATCACTTGACGGGGCTACCTGGCTTGTCTGAGAGGTTAGGCAACGATTCTCTGAGGATAGGATGTTTGCGCTAAGATATGAAGAATGAGTGAACCAGCTAGGCAAGGGGGATTTCGTCTCAGAGGCACGGGGGAGAGCTTGTGCAAAGACCCCGGAACAAGGCAAGTCTTCAGTATTTGGCAGAATGGAAAGCTGGCTACTGAGTCTGGAACTCACAGGGTAAGAACAAAAGTGGTGGGAGGTGAGACTGAGGAAATGCAAAGGGGTCAGATCCATTGAAAGGTTTTGTTCTTTATCCTAAGAGGAATGGGACTGACATGTTCAGATTCACCTTCTAAAAAGATATCCAATCACTTTGAAGAGAGGATTCTGGAAGAGGCCAGAGTTGCCACTAAGGAAGCTACTGCAGAAGTCTTGACCACATTGGAGAATCATGGTGGTAGCAGAGAGGGACAGAAGCCGATGGACTGAAGAGATATTGAAGAAGATAAGCCAGTCTCCAGGCCTTGGCCCCATCTGGAATCACAGGTTCTGGGGTGAGTATGGTATCAGATTATATGCTGTATGTTTCCTGTGATTACTAAACGCTACACTTGGGCTTTGTGTTTTCCATGTCTTTCATTTTATAAAGAAACTGAGGTCTGAAAGGAGAAGTGATTTACTCAAGATCACATGATGGTGGCCTCACCAGAACAAGAACCCAGGGAGGTACATCAGACCAGTCAGTGGGGGTTGCTCAGGGTACCAAGGTCAACATGAACAGACTCCTTATAGTCATGCTGATATACAAGGTGGGGCAAAAGTAGGTTTACAGTGGTGAGTACTCTAATCACAGTTTATTCTTGTATTATTATTTATTAATTATTGTATTACCTTCTACAGGGACAGTTGTAAACCTACTTTTGTCCCACCCTGTATTGTACAGTGATGTAAAAGATGGAAAGAGATACTGCCTGGCCCTCTGTTTTGGTACATAGTTAGACTTTGTATGAGTGCAAGACTAATTTCCGTGTTTTTGCTTACCCCTAATCTGCCCCTTGACATTAGGAAGAGTTTGGTCATTAATACCCTTCGTCATCAACTAATGTGAGAGAACTCTGAAGCACACCTAGAACAGTAAGTGGATGGGCGATGTGCAGGGATGGATTTTTTTTTAGCCTATTAAATACCTAGATGTTGGTTTATGAGAAATGGAGGGCACAGGAGGGATTTGCTTACAACTGGAGAAACATATTCTGACTTAGGCAAAATCAACTAAAATAAAATAGAATAAAACAAGAATACAAGAACCAACAATAAACAAATGAAAACCTTCAATCAACCAATTCATAAGAAAATAAGAACGCAACAAAAGAGAAAATTAGGCTGTTGGGAGTTCAGAGAAGCCACAAGAAAGAGGCTGGAGAACTGGGTTCAGAGAGACGCAGGGATAACGCAGCTGTGGAGCAAGAAGCCCTGCGACGTTCCTGCACTGGCAACAATCTGGACAGGACTTTTCTGCTGGGCTGACTCTAACTGCCACAGGTTCAGCCTTTTGTCTCCCTGCTCAAGAGACTTGCTGGCCTGGTTCCAGCCATGCTCTTTGGCTACAAGGGGGTGTAGTTCCTGAAAATACCACCTCCAGGGAAAAGGTAGTTGCACTAAAGGAAGCAGGTTTGCTGTTAGGAAGAACAAATAGATCCTTGGCAACCAAAAGCAAATGTACACTTTCAAGTGCTGTCAGGAGTTTTGGCAATATCATTTCTGAATAAGCCACAAGGAAAGACCCACCTTCTTTCTTTCTCTACCCTGCTTCCTCAGGCCATCTTGCTAGTATCCTCGGGCACTATGATCAGAGATCACCCCTACTTGCCATAGGCCAACAGAAACTGGATGGAGGAGAAAAGCCACCTGTTCAAATGCCCACCCAAGTCTGAATGCAGAGGGCACAAAGTACAGGGTGAAAAGAAGGAAGGATGTGAGTGGCAGGGAGTGGTTGGGCGGACACCTGGAATGGCTCAACATTAAAGACAGGGGGATGTGAAGAGAGAAAGGTGAGAGTTAGAGAATGAGGAAGGTCTCCGTAGGGTGCCTAGGAAGGCCCAGCTGAATTCTCCAGAAAATTGTCCTCAGTTGAGAGGAGCCATCTTTCCAGGCGATGTCTGGAAGTTTATACACTTCGTCAAGTGGAAGTCGCAACCACAGACTGACTGACAGAGCAGTATGTACCTTGGCCTTTTGCATCAAGGTGGGACAATTCTGTGGGGCCATTCATAGTCCAGAGTTCTCCTGGGGACCAGGCGCAGGAAGTTGGATCTCTGCTGAAATCACATCTTTGCTTAGGTGATTCCCCTGACTTATTCTTCTCTAGCTTCTTACAGGTTTCTCCTGAGAGTATTCCCTCAATAAGTTACTGTACAAGACTTCTTGCTGCAGGCTCTGCTCCTTTGTATCTTCTGGGTGAAGAATACTCTAGGCGGAGGGCCGAGCTGGATTTTACCTGGCTGATTCCAACAAAAGCAAGGACAAGAGAACCTTCCTAGGATATTGTAATAATTTTGGCTTTTATTTGCAGGGTTTTAAGCATAGGAGGGACATGACCTGCCTTCCGTGCTAATAGGCTTGGGTGCTAGTGAGACACATCTCCAGCCTTCTTCTGCTGAGTTGTCTTTGCCTCTTAAGGAAGCCTTTCAAAAAGCCCGAGTTGACTTCATGAAGATTCTCTCCCCGTATCGTCTGCACCCCTTGCTGTGGGAGAATGGAAACCGTCTCAGCCAGCAGCTGCTCCTGGGGGCTGCCTCCAGTGCGTCAGGTCAGCCCTTCTCACTGTGGGTTCTCTGAAAGGGAGTCAGACCCCAGTCCATAGGCTGCTCTAACCTTTTTTGAGTGTAAGTCAAGCACTAGACCCCTCTAGCTTCCAGCTCAAGGCTCTCCAAGTGGTTCTTTTGAAGACTTCACCATGATCTCTTGGTTCCACAGGAGCAACCCTCCCCCGAGTCTTCCCCAGAGCAGGACGGTGGGGCAGGGCCCTCCAAATGGAAACAGCTCTCTCCACACAAAGCTCTCAACCAGTGTTCCATTCACAACATTCCATGGAGCCTCCTCACTGGACTTGAACTGAAGAGCAGCTACAGCCTGGCCTGCCTTTCATTCCCTCCTGGTGGGGACGAGCCCACAGCAGAGTCACTTCCCCATATCTTCCCTCCTTCTTCCCTCTCAAGTCTCTTGCTACAACCTTGAGCCACCAAAGGGATTCAGATGTCATGGAGTGAATTCTTAAATCCAGTTCCTTTGTAAATCTGCATAATCGGAAATCGATTCTATTGGTGTTGAGAAATTCTGAAGTGAAAATTTGTGCTGACCTGCTCTAACCAAGGCTGAGGCATCTGGGGAAGGACAGGCAAACCTTACCCAGGGATACCTGTCCTGCAGGCTCCACAGCTAAACTCTCAATGTTATCTGGAGAATCTATAAATGATTAAAATGCTTTCCTTAGATATCTCCAATGGACTTATTCTAGTCAAAATGCCCTCTGACTTCTTATCTAGCTGCCACCTAATCAGTTTACCCAAACTTGTAAAGATTCACTATTTCCACACAACTACAGGTTTTCCTCTCCCGCTACTTCTCCTAAAAGCCTGTTCTTTATCTCCTTTTTTATCCAGTTCTCTCAGATGTGAAGTAATAATCTGTATACACAGTAACAAATAGCAACAAACAGCATAACCACAAAGTCTCCGAGTTATTCCCTGACAGTGCCTCCATCAAACACGGGACAGGAAAGTTCCAGTTATGATATCCTGCTACATTGTCTCAGTGGGTGGTTACCACGGAAGGGGCTAGTGGTCCCCCTATATTCATTTCCTTTTCTTATATATTTTAGAAGTTCCCATGTTCAGGGAGCACGTGACACCCCTTCCTTCTTTAAGCATTCCAGGGAAAGATTCAAATTCGCTTGGCTTTGGATCATGTGTCCACCTCTGGGTCCATCAACATGGCTGGAGAGTAAGATGTTTAGAACAAGCAGTTCCTGTAAAAACCACACAGTCAGCCTGGAGAGAGGAGCAGGTCTCCAAATAGAGAGGGTCTTTCCATGTGAGAGATCGGCATTGGGCAGATAGATCCAAGAGAACAAGTTCGAATCAAGGGCTTTTCGGATTTCTGAGGCTGTTACTTCCTGTTTGGATCCCGCAGCCCTTCCCTGGTCACTTGCAATGTGTCTAGGCTAATTGCCAATTTGTATCTAAAGTAAGAAGGCTGAGTATTTTCTTTGATCTTGAACTTACTTTTATTTCTCACATGTACTGCCCTGATAAATCTACCTATTATCACTTTCTTTATTTTGCTCTATATCCCGCATGGTCTCTGTTATGTTTCTGTTGAAAATCTTATTCACACGTTTGTGTGCTTGTCTTGATGACAGAAATTTTTATTTTTACTGATTTCTTGTCTTTGCTTTACCTCAAACTCATTGATTCAATCACCAGTTTACCCACACCATACAAAACACTATCTTGGGTGACAGGAAACAAAGCCAAAGCTTTAGCGGAGAGTGGATGGAAATCAAGGCAAGAAACAGCTTTCAGAAGAATAAGCAGACCCATCCAAAAAGTGTGGGTATGTGGTTTTTGCGGTGGTGGTGATGAAAGGGAAATATATCTTTAACTTCCAGAGTAGAAAATATATAGAAAATGACTAAAGTGGAAAACTCAAGAAATCGGACTGTAAGTATAGTGTTTAATGCTTCGAAGGCAAATGCTGAGATAGCAAAAAGAGATGAATGTGGTTGCTTCTGGGAAACGGGAAGTAGTGAGACAAAGCCATGGAGGGCTGGTAACCGTCATAATCACCTGACTGTTGTTAAATCACGTGCATGACAATTTGATTTAAAAAAAATATATATATATATATATATACACACACACACATATAATGAAAGGAGCCCTAAATTTGAGGTAATGGTCCTGGATTCTGGCCTGGCTTAGTTGCACAGCTCAGGCTTTCTGTTTATAACTCTTATGAACTGTTTCCCCTGGATCTGTAGTCTAATTTTGATGATACCTCCTAAAATTACTTCCTGAGGAAAAAGTACATAGGAAATAAAAATTTTCAAAAGTTATGTATCTAAAAATGTCTCTGATGTATAATGAAATTTAATTGTTTGTTGTGGTCATAGCATTCTAAATTGGAAACCATTTTCCCTCAGAATTTTTCCATTCTCTCTCTTTTTTTTTTTTAATTCTCATCTCAGAACATGCTCATTGATTTGAGAGAGAGAGAGATTGATGTGAGAGAGAAACCTCAATTCGTTGCCTTCGAGTACACGCCCCAACTGGGGATCAAACCCTCCACCTGGATATGTGCCCTGACTGGGAATAGAACCCACAACATTTTGGCACATGGGATGACGCTCCAGCCAACTGAGCCACTGACCAGGGCTCTCCATTGTCTTTTTGTTTCCTCTTTTTTATTGCGAGAGATGAAGACTTTCTGAATCTTGCTTATTTGCAAGTACACTTCTTTCTTTTCTCAAAGCTTTTTTTGTTTTCTCTTTGACCCCAATATTCTGAAATTCCATAGTCTTGGTGAGAATCTCTTTATTTTGTAATTTATTTTGATGAACCTCAATGAGACCTTTAAAAATCTGGAGAAATTTCTTTAACTATTTCATTGATATTTTGTCTGTTCTATCTAGAATTTATTTCATTTGGATGTTTAGCCTTTGGGACACACTCCAATTTGCAAATCTTTTTTTTTTTTCTTCTTATTTTGAATCTCTTGGTCTTTTTGTTCTACTTTTTGAAAAATTTCCTCAAAATTATCTTCCAGCACTAAGATGTTCCAGCATTAAGAACGTCCAGCATTAAGAGGTTCAGTACCGTTTTCAGAATTTTAATTTCCAAAATTTAGTCTTATTATCTGCCCCATTTTTAAAAAACACAAAATCCTATTTTTATTTTGTGTATGCATTATCTTTTCTCCCAGAGAATTTTTATAAAAAGGCACTGACATTTAACATTTATGTATTTATTTTTAGAGAGACAGGAAGGGAGGGAGAAAAAGAAAGAGAAAGACATTGATGTGCGAAGCAGTTGCCTCTTGCACGCCCCCAATTGGGGATCTGGCCTGCAACCCAGGCCTGTGACCTGGCTGAGACTTGAACCTGTGACCTTTTAGTTCACAGGATGGTGCTCAAGCCACTGAGCCACACCAGCCAGGGCGGAGAATCTTAATGATCGTTTTATTTTTCCCCCTAAAGTTGTCATCTTGCTTAGACTCCTGACATTCATATTGTGGTATTCTTAAGATATCTGATGATCCTTGGCTCATAAAATATGGTGCTCATATTTAAGAATCCAGCGTTCTTAGGTTTAGTAAGTCAATATTTGTTTTTCTACCTTCTAGTTTCCAAACTTTAGAGATTCTGTCAGTGAGATAACAGGTGATTGTCCATTCTGCCTCCTGTTGATACATGCTATTAGAGCAGAAGCCAAGCAGCACACGGAAGAACAGAAAAGTAGGTGTGTTCTTGCTCAGCGGTCCAAACACTTCCATTCTGACTGAAACTTACAAGTCCCAGGCACCAGAAAAGCCCTGTGTTCAAACTCCTCCTGTCCTTAGAAGGCAACTTGAGCCCCATCCATTGCAAGCCCCTGGGGGTACCACTCCTTTCCCTTCCTTCCTTCCTTAAGCAGCTTATCAAAGCAACCTTCTCCTTTGCTTACAAGTCTTTGAAAGCAGTTTTTGGAAAAGAGTATTTTCTCCCTCTCATGGCATTTCCAGACACATGAGCATCTTTTAAATGTAGATGGCCAAATGACCCAGTCTCTTCTTTTCTGCCTCAGTCTCCTCCTCGGCAGCACTGCGATGC
>VMDR010023833.1:0-15363 GCA_007922815.1 Macrotus californicus | reverse complement strand
GCTTAGTTGTATTTTTTCTGGAGCTTTGATCTGTTCTCTCATTTGGGCCATTTTTGTTGTCTTGGCGCGCCTGTTACGTAGTAAGGGGCGGAGCCTTAGGTGTTCACCAGGACGGGGCGGCCATGTCGCTGCGTTGTGACGCTGTTTGTGGGGGAGGGGTCCGAGAGGGAACAATGGCGGCCGCTCCGCTCCCTGCCGGTTACCAGTCACTTTCCACACCACCCACAGTCCAAAGGGGCCCCCCTGGTGCTGGTTCCGGTGCCGATCCCCGGTGGGAGGGCTGTGCATGCTCCAGGACCCTGTGGGTCTCTCCAATGAGCTCTCCCGTGAGGCCGGGAGTTTCTCCCGCTGCCGCCGCCTCAACCCCCACAGGAGTTTTCAATCAGAGGCTTTGAGGCTTTACCTCCCGGCGCCGGAACTCTGGGCCGCGGGGTCCGTCCCGCTCCCGAGCCGTTCCTCCCCGTTTATCCTCATGAGGGAGTGGGACGCCTGGTCCGCAGCCGCCACCTCTCCCGGCCAGCCGCGCCTTTCCCGGATCCGCCAGCCGCCGCCCCGCCACGGGAGTCCTCTCCGCCCCTCCTACCGGTCTGGATGTATGTTTCTTAGTTTCTTGGTTGTCGGACTTCCATACGGTTCGATTTTCTGTCAGTTCTGGTTGGTTTTTCTTTTAAAATTTGTTGTTGTCCGTCTTTTGGTTGTGCGAGGAGGCACAGGGTGTCTACCTACACCTCCATCTTGGCCGGAAGTCTGACACACTTTTTCTATAAAGGGTCATGTAATAAGTATGCTTTGGGGGCCATGTGATTTCGGTTGCAGCTACTGAACTCTGCCATTGTAGTTTCAGAGTCATAAATCATACATAAATGAATAATGTAGCTGTGTCCCAATCACGTATAATTTACAAAAGCAGGTGGCGGGCAAGATCTGGCCTGTGGGGCATAGTTTGCTGACCCTGGTCTATCTGAATGGTGACTCCCGGAGTTGCACAGGATAGAACCACCCCTGACGACTCCAGTGTGAAGTCCACCCCTGAAGCTGACCCATGGGCCAGTGGCCCACCGGTACTCTGACAGAGATTATCTGTGCTGAGACCAAAAATGCCTTTCAAATAAAATGGCCTTTGAAATATTAGAAAGTGAGCAGATGGTTAGATGGGATCAAGCTGAGGCTGGGTCTGAGAACCAGAGTAAAGGGATGTTGTGAGGGTGAGCATTCTGTAATGAAATTATGGGCTGCTCATACACGGTTGATTTAATGTGTGCTGTTTTCCTGGGTCTTCACATTTGTGACTCAGACCAATTAGGTTTCAGGTTTCTTCCTCCATTTATTTACTGGTAGCAGTAACTGTCGCTCTTTCTGTTTTGGTTACTGAGATGGGATTCAGCTTCGGCTGTGTTAGAAATCTATTTGTTATATCACATACTTAAAAAAAATCTTAGTTCTTATAAATTCCTTTGTTTTCCTTATAAAAGATGAATTATATTTAAGTAACAGGTATGTCTTCTTTTTACTAAAATGGATGGTTGCTGAGTGATTTCATGATTTATGCTAGTACCATGCTTTAAATATTAAATTAAATATTTAATATTAAATTCCTTTGACTTAAAGGTAGAGACTTTTAGATCTTTTCCCAGGTACAGATACAGGTACATTTTAATCTTATACAACCAATGCTGAGCCAAGATGAAGTGCTATGTTTTGCTGTGTTTCATCATTGTTAGCTAGACATTTATCCAGGGCAATCATCAAACAACTGTAGAGAAACACAAAGTAATATTCAGGTCGTGATAATGCTGTTGAAACATACAGGGGTGGGCAAAAGTAGGTTCACAGTTATCAGAACGTGAAACTCAAGAGTTTATTCTTGTGTTATTATTTATTCTTGTGTTATTATTTGTTCTTGTGTTATTATTTATTCTTATATTATACATTTTTCCATTTGAACAACTATAAACCTACTTTTGCCCACCTCTGTATTAAGTATGCAAAAACATCTCTCTGACACAGTGTGATTTTTTGTTTCTACTTCTTCCTTAGTTACAAAACAGAGACTGTGAATGTGCAATGGATAGCAGGCTTTAACCTTTCAATTAAAATGCCAACACAGCTCAGTGTTATAATAACATGTGAAGGTCAGAGAAACATTGCTTCCTTTTAGCCTTTAATTTTAATCCATCACTAGACTGGTACCATAGCAACTTCTACTTGAAAAACTATGACTGTTGATTGAAGGACTTGAACAATTGAGTGCTTTTAATGGGACAAGTGATAATAACCTCAGCCACGACATACAGTTCCTTACTGACAAGTAAGAGTTGAGACTGTTAATGGCTTTTCTGTCTTACGACAAAATGCAGTGCCACGTTCAACACTATTTCCTATATAACTGTTAAAATTAGAAAAAAACAAATATACTTTTCAAATGGATGGATGAGACAGAATGCCCATAATGGGTGTTACATATAATGTGAACAGAATAATACAAGTTATCCAGACTTTAAATGGTAAATATCCGACTCCTACAAGAGTCCTTAACATTTATACAATGTCTGCTCTTCACCAGAGTCGTCAAATTAGGGGTGGCTGAAGATTCCCGTGGACGCAGTGGATTGTGGGTGTTGAACATGGCCACTCCAGCAGCAGGAGCCCAGAACACCACTCCCTGGCTGTATTAACAAGACAGAGTGTGTTGTGCAGTGTGATTCCTTCATATCATGGAGTGTTTAAGAAATAAAACTTACAGATATATAAAATGGAGGACCACAGCTAGGCCCATTTTTTGTCTGTGTTTTCCCATGCTATCTTAAATTTAAAAACCAGACTTGAATTAAATTTATTTCTATAAATACTTTTTAAAGGACGATTTAAGGAGGAAAGATTTGCAAGCATTTTATCAACTAGAGTAAATTGATATTCCTCCCTCTTCCAATGATAAAATCATCTCCAATTCCAAAAATTGTGTTTTTAGTAAAGAATTTTATTTTATTACAACAGGTCTAGAAGGCCATAGGGATGTTTCACTGACTATTGTCATGACAGAGTTGAATGATAAATGGTGATTTTGGTGCTAAGATCCAGAGCAGTTATTCTGGATTCATGTTAAGAGCAGTGAGAAGTAATAACCAAATATAGGTGGGGGGTGAGGCTATCTGAGCTCTAAAAGCCTGTTTGACCCCCCAAATTGGTCACTATATAAAAAAGAGGTAAACTACATGAAAGTGTCGATGAAACTGACTATAATTGAGAAGATGCTCGACTCAATTCAGTTCAACACTTCTTATTAAACACGTAAATACACTGTTAACATTGAAAAAAAAAGACAAAGGAACAATGAGGTGCAACAAGTGACTATTCCAAACAGAAATTCCATTCAATTAAAGAACATTCGTGGGATCATCTGTAGTGAAAGTTAGTTCCCATCAACAATAATCGAGAGTGGACCTGACCTCACAGGACCATTTTCTGGATTGGTAATGTGGAGATACACTATTTCATAAATGTTTTCCTCAAATGATTTTTTAGTTTCAATGAATAACTTTCTTCAACCGTAGGACTGATAAAAGCATCTTGTCTCTTCAAGGCCCCATTAGTGATGCTTAATGCACTAGGGGCCAACTCCATTGGAAGGAATTAATATATGCCAAACCACCCCAAATTCTTGCAATTCAGAGAAAATGCTTTAACCTTTGAATGTCTTATGATTACAGACAAATATGTCAGAGTGTTTTTGTAGAGTGTGGTTTTATTGTGTGTGTTTTATGTATGTTTGCTTATAAAAGCATTAACATGTTAAGTTCTTAATATTCAAAACAGGTAAGCATTTTAATGAGAGATTCCAAAGGCCTGCTGAAGCTATATCAAGAAGAAAGCCATGTGGTTTACCGCCTATGCAGAATAGCATTTTATTGTAAGTACAGTATCACAAGATATAATTCGAGTCAACTATGTATACTGCACAATTATTAGAGTCCTATGGGGCTTCTCTGCTTGATGTAGAAAAGTATTGAAATCCTAACAGTGAACTGTTGATTGAAACTATTTGCAGGTCTCAGGGTGCTTAAACATAAGCCCTGAAACTTCTTTTAGAATACAATGGTAATATCATGCCTTAAATGAAATAACGAGAGAATTTTCAAAAAGTCTCAAAGTGCAACTCTCACAGCCTTTAATAACCAAAGATAAATTATTAGCATTTAGATGTAAAGGAGTGGGGAGGGGTCAGGGGATGCAGAGTGGAGGAGCAGGCCCCTGATAACCAAAGGTTTACCCTTTTAATCTTACTTGATTCCATTGAGGGACTTCCAGGAGGCAAAATTTAATTAAGTTTAGTGAATGTTTCTGTAAAATTAGCAGCTCTGATACACTGACACTCTGGCTTGTGAAGACATTTTTTAGTCACATACAATAAGATGCCATCGATTCTTAAATCAGCCTGGGGGCATCCTTCCCTCTGTATTCCATCTGCATGGATGTCTTCCCTCCTCACCGCCCTCCCCTCTACCTGGGATAGTTTCATTCATTCTTTTAAGACTTTACTATCATATTTTCCAGGCCATATATTATGACAGCTCCTCCCTCGGTCTTAGATTGGATAGTAGTATAGGCACAGTGACATATTAAACTAAATAATTTGCCCCGAACACACACCTAGCGAGGGAGGGTGCTGGATTGGCACTGCATTCTGTCTGACTCAATCACACTCTGTTTTTTCCCCCTACCCACCCTGCATGATGACACACTATGCACAGCTGAAGAGGCAAAGAGAAAAAGGATGTAGTACATCATCCACACTGGGACTTCCAACCACAGAGGAAAACTACCACAGAATACCTTCACACATCTGGGTTAAGCTGGTTGTTTCCCTGGTGCTGGAGGAACACACTAGTGTGGGCATGCATGCACATCTACCTCCCCAATATCACGGTAGTCAACCAAGTCGTGAGTCATTAATCAAATTGAAATGACCAGTAAAACCAGCTTTCACACTGGGGAGGAAGCCTAGACTGTTTTTCTTCTCTTGATTATCAGTGACAAACATTTTCCAGTGACATCCAATTGTGTTACCCATAACCAGGGCCACGGGGCACACTTAGAACCCATTCTGCCAATCTGAATTCTATGGCAAAGTCGCCATCTGACTTACTTATCTCCTTTGCTTTTGGAGATGCCAACCAACTTCTCGATGCCGCCCGCATCCCGTAAGGCCTTGGCGTTCTCCATGTTCTTGGTGATCACCTCGTGTAGGGTGCAGCAGACGGCTGTCACTGTGTCATCCGACATGGCCTTGCTCGCTGCATTGTTGCTGTTGTTCCCGCCTGGAAGCCGGTGGACCAGGTCTCGCATGGCATATTTGCCTTCAGAAAAAAATAAAGGGAAGGGTTGGAATGAGGTCAAAATGGAAGGAGAGGGTGGAGCAAGAGGTGGGCATAGGAGAGAAAAAGAAACACAAGAGGCAAGATTCGGGCAATACTGTCTGTCTTCCCATCATTGACTACTTTCCAGTGGGCACCTGTGACCACACACAGAGAACACAGTACTTCCTCATGGGGAATGCATGGGCTTGAGCGTCAGGTAGGTGTGAGACTGAACTTTTGGGCAAGTTATTTCATTGCCTCTAAACCTCAGCGTTTTACATTTGTAAAGCAAGAACAATGATGGTATATATATATCACAAGATTGGTGTACAGATGAGATCAGTACATATGTGTAAAGCAATTAACACACAGGACGACGGAGGATACAGGACTCAATCAAGGTTAACAATCAGTAGCTTCCTTGATATTCACAGAAGTCCAGAAAACATGATAATTGTAACAGAACCTCAAAAATGCTTTGACGGAAGCTATGTTGGGGCCCCTATTATACGACATGAATCAAAACACAAATGTGTGGAGAGCATGGTCTTATATGTGACTTCTGTGTTCTGGCCCCTGTGAAGCAAAGAGAGACATTTGAAGCAAGAGAGAGAAGTGTTACAAATAATACACAGCTAGGTGTCCACTGAACTGGATTGGCTGGATGACCTGCTTGTCTCAGTGATAGGATTTCATTGTTCAGTTCTACCATACAACATTTCTTAATTTGACATGTTTTTCTTCACGTGAAAATAAAACTAAATCCAACTTTGCTTGCTTCATTCACTTTATCACTAATAGTCTTGCGACTCCCAATGATAAAGGTGCTTATGGTGACATCTTTATGGGGCACTTCTTGTTTACAAAGCACTTTAGGCACTACCAACAACCCTGCAAGACAGCTGATGCACCCCACCTGCAGCTTCCAGTTCTGTTCCGTTAACTTCCTTCTGGAACTAAGTGAACGAGTGCCTGTAGCAAAGTTGGCTGTTCTTGAAATTCTCAGATGACACTGGCACCTGTCCAGAGCTAAATCCCTTCCTTGTCTTTCCTCCTCCATTGTCCACATTTAGCTAGCACCTAAAAACTATTTGAAGCATTTTCCCCTCGATACATGTCTGTGAAGGAGAGCCTCTTTGAGCTGTTACATTTTCTGGTGCTTGATGCCTGGGGAGAGGAAAGGGAGCCCTTTGGGAGGTGGCAATTATATCTTAATTCCATGCAGGAATAAATAAAACATAGACACTTGTAATTTTGGTATCTGATTTTATCCTATCTATGTATAGGTGGCTTATTTTAGCTTAAACAAAAAAAAATGCTGATGTCTAAATTACTGAAATAGGCAAGTGTCTTCATTCACTTTATGATAGCTGAGAAGTGTGTGACAAAAATGATTTGCCTGAAAACTCTTAAATGTAGCATATTTGTTTTCTAATGACAGCACTTGAAATAGTTTGGAGAAGATCCTTCATACATGGGCAGTCCTCTGAGCAAGCTGCTTTATTTATCGTTAAATCGTACTCAACTCGGGCTAACAGTTGACTTTGCTGAGCTCAGCACGCTGGTGACTTCATCAGTTCATTAGCCCCCACAAGCCATTGAAGGCAAACCTGAGTTCCACAGAAGCTAGAAGACCGATGGGTTCTTTTTACTTTTTCTTCATAAGGGAAGTGATGGAGGCAGGAATCAGGAAACTACTTCGGTTATTGTGCATACAGGGGCATTCGCACTCCTGACAGCATATGGAAGACTGGTTTTGTGACCTTGGACATCATCAAGGTTGAAAGCAAAAATGAGGACAGGAAGAGGATTCAGCTGTAGCATTTAAAAGTTTTTGTTGTTATCATTTTTTTAAATGACAGTAGATAAATTTGAAGATGTGGTTTGATTCTTCATGGCCTTCTAACTGGTGAAGCCTTAATGATACAAGGTGTCCCAGTTACATCCAGGTGGCAGGGACAGTCACACCCCCACCCCCAGAACAGCTGCCAGTGTGCTGCACAAACACCGTCATCTCCCATGTGCTCCATGGCGTGGAACACAGCAGAAGCCACCACCATATACAATCTTCTACAGCCTGTGGAGGAAACCCACTGGAATGAGTTTATTTCTATTATTTCTAATATAGGTCATTGGCATTTTACTAGGCAATTAGAGATTTTTCACTTAGTCTATTTATTAGCTTATTTGGAAGGATATCTTTTAGTTTATATTTTGACCATCCAAGTGGAGAAACAAATCAAGTAAAATTATCCCAAAAGGCAGAAGACCGCTGGGCAAATCTGTTAATTCTTTTACAGGCATATAATGGTTTTAGCTTTTGATTATGTTGCTGAGAAAAGCTGTCCTTTCACACTTGAATCCTACTTTCACGTGAAATTTGGGTAGCAAGAATAGCTTTGTAGTTTTTTCTTGGGTCTAGAAACTGAGGCTTATTGGGGAGGATGAAGAAAATAAGAAACTTATTACGGCCACAAGTGACCTTGAGTGACATGCTAATAACAGGAGTTTGGAGAAATTACATCAAACTGAGTTGGCATGGAAGGCTTTAACTGAGAAGTGGAAATCGAGGATTTGTTCTGTAGATCAGGGGAACCACAGAATATTTTACAAAGAAGACTCTTGTGCATCAAGATAGGTTTCAGAATGAGACTAAAGGTGGATGAAACATTTTTTTTTCTTGACAATAAAGCTCTCTCCCTGAGTTTCTATTGTAATTATAAGCATAACAACTCATGGTAGCTTGAGCCTATAATTGTTCTGTGTCCCATATTTACTTTATCCCCTAAGTTTCTAAATGATAGAAAGAATAACAAAGCTAATCTTGTTACCTAATGAAAAAATCTTGTCCCATTCCCACAACCACACCTCAGTCAAGCTTTTGGTCTGAGATTTGAGGTCTGGGATTTCTTCTTCTGATGTGAAAGTAGTTAATTACCTTCTGGAGCCGATTCTCTTGCTTTGTCACAGTGGTGATGAGAAAAAGTTGCAAGGCCTGAGCTGCACTTGAATTTTCACAGCCTAATACCATCAAGGTGATCCAATTTTTGTTTGTTTGTTTTGGTTTCAAACAGAGAAAGGGATGGAGAATAAATTGTTCTTGAACAAAGAAGGGGGTGGCTGTACCACCAGGGAGCTATCTTCTTAGGAGCCTGGAGGAGAAGTGGTTGGATGTTTAGCATGGGGCCAGGGGCACTAAGGGCACTAGAGCTCAGCAGTGCCCTTGTAATGTGTGGGGACACTACGTGGATACAAGGAGATCATAAGAGCACAGGCGTCACCCTGTGGTTGAGGCTGGCATGAGGCAGAGGAGCTTCCTGTCTTAGAATGAATTTCTGAGGCCCACAAAAGGGGCAGTGGCACCAGCAACCAGGGCAGATTGAAGACTACTCCTCCCCTTCTTCTGGATTTAATTTGGTTTAAAAATAAGTAAATGATATGACACAGAACAAAAGCCAGGGAGTGATTCATGCTGATGAAACCACTGAGCAGGTGACTGTAGTATTTCAGGATGAAAACCAAATGGACTTGTAACTACAAAGTGTTGGCCAAGGGGGGATCAGGGCCAGCAAAGCACCTGTGACCGTGACTCCTAAGATGCAGCTAACAAGGCTTGGGGTCCAGGGAAAAGTTGGGGGTAAAGGAGAGAAAGAGGATTGAGAAATTTCTAGCTGGGACAGCGGGATGGCTAGTGAAAAGCAAGTGAATTCTAAAGTTTAATAACAATGGACAAACTTGATTTCTATTGTATTTTTTCACACAAAGAAGAACACGCACAATTAGTAAACAGCTTATGGAAGAACCACCCAGCAAAATCCCATCAGAGAAAGCAAGCAGCTCCTTAGGTTGAAAAGACACCTAGGTTTTTGAAAGTCAAGTGGCGATCTGGCCCTGCCTTCATTAGGAGTCAGTGTGCTTGCATTACTGTGTCACGAAGTCACGTCACAAAAGGAAAGCGTGTTTTCCCCGAGATGAAAACCAGAGAAAACCCAACTCGCCACCAGCGACCAGCAGGTCACTCTGCTTTGCTCGAGTTCCCAATAGAAATGAATCCTTGGGCCATTTCTTCCAAGTTGTTCGTCTCTAGTGAGAAACCTTCATTTCTGACATTTGCAACACTGACATGAGAGGACTACTGGAGAAGGCATAATTGTGTACGAAACCCTACTGTTGCCATCAATGACAGATGAGCAGCAACCTCGCACCTTTGCCACCCTGTCCTCCCTGCATGTGTACACATTTCAGTAAGAACACTGTCCTCTTTGTACTGCTTCTTTCTGGAAGTCTTCTGTTGAGAGTTGTGGAGCACACGGGGGTGTCCGGGTAGACCCAGGGGACCGAACAAACTGTCGCCCAGCACGGGCACTCCTTGCCGAGCCCCTGTGCAGACAAGAACTGGTGGGAATTTCACGATGGGTAACAGAGCTTTGCTTTTGCTGACTGTCTGCTCCTGTGCTGTTTGCTTATGACTTTGTTTCTGTGTCTATTTCGGCATTGACTTGTGCACTACCACGTAGTTTCCCCGGTGGTGGCCGCGATATTGACTCGTGGTTTTACGGTCTAACCACCTGTGCCCTGTCAGGTGGCAGACAACAGACAAGTCACCTAAGTCCCTTCCTACACTGATTATTATCTCTTTGGATCATTGATAGAGTCTTCTGTATAGCTGGTCTTTGTGGTGCACTGTTACAAACTCCAATCTTGCGAACCAACTTTAGAAAAAAGACATTAAAGAAAAGGTCAGCTGGACCATGCGCAGCCCTGGGTCAGGCACACCGTGGCTCCTCTGACTCTGAGGTCCCAGCAGCTCTTTACTTAGCTCTTCCGTTTCTGGAACTGCCGGAACTGGCCTGTGAATTTTTTCTGAGACGCTCTGAATTTACTTTGTTTTTCCTTCAAATTTTTATTGTGTTCAAGTACACATAACATGAAATTTACCACCCTATCCATTTCCAGTGTACAGCTCGGCAATATTAAATTCACTTTGTGCAACTACCGCCGGTATCCAGCTCCAGAACTCTTCATCGTGCCAAACTGAGACGCTGGACCTTTAAACATTAGCTCCCCACCCCACCCCCGAGAAGCCAACACCCAGCTTTCTATCTCTAAGGTTTGGGCTATGCAAAGTACCTCATACAAGTGGAATCGTACAGTATATGTTTTTATGTGACTGATCATTTCATTTAGTGTAACATCCTCAAGCTTCATCCTTATTGAAACATATCAGAATTTCCCTTTTCAAGTCTAATATTCTATCATGTGTATATACCACATTTTGCTCACCCATTCATCTGTTGGTGGACACTGGAGTTGCTTCCTCATTTTAGCTATTGAAACGCTACTATAAACGTGGGTGTGCAAATATCCTTTCATGCCAAAGAGTCTTGCAGCGAAAAAGTTGAATCAGGTTTTTTAAAATCTATTCTGCCAATTTCTGTCTTTTGATTGGGGAGTTTAATCTATTTGCATATATTTTTTAAATTAATTCTTACAACATTATATGAGTTGAAAGTGTCAACAAACTGATTAAACATTTATGTACCTTATAAAGTGGGCACGATGATAAGTCCATCTGCCACCACACAAAGTTATAATATTACAATATCACTAACTACATTCCCTGTGCGGTACATTATATTCCATGACATTTATTTTATAACTGGAAGTTTGTAGCTCTTATTCCGTTTCACTTTCTCATTGCAGTATTACTTAACAACAGCCAAGACATGAAAGCAACCTAGGAGTCCACTGACAGAGGAATGGATAAAGAAGATGTGTTATATCACTTAACAATAATAAAGAATGACATCTTGCCATTTGTGACAACATGGATGGACCCAAAGGGTATTATGGTAAGTAAAGATAAATCCTGTATGGTTTAACTTATATGTGGACTATAAAGAAAATAAAATGACAACAACAGAAAACAAAATGAAACAGAAACAAATTCATTGAAATAAATACAATCTATTTATACTTAAAATAATTATTGATAAGGAGGGACTTGCCTGTGTTATTTTGCTATTTGTTTTCTATATACTTTGTATTTTTTTGTCCCTGATTTCCTGCATTACTGTCTCTTTTGTGTTTATTTTTGTTAGTGAAATATTTTAATTCCCTACTCATTTCCTTTGGTGTGTATTCTATAACTATTTTCTTTGTGGTTACCATAGGGATTACATTTAATATCGTCAAGTTACAGCACTCAATTTAAATTTATCCCAATTAAACTTCAGTCACATACAAAAACTCTGCTTTTTAGAGCTCCATCCCTACCCCTTTCAATTATGGATGTCACAAAATTACATCTTTGTGGTGTGGACGAAAACATATAATAATTGTTTTTTATGCATCAGTCTCTTAAATTATGTAGAAAACAAACTGTAGAGTTACCAACCAAAGTTACAGTAATACTAGCTTTTAGACTAATAATTTAAAAAAATGCATTACTCTCTAATATCATGGTGAAAACAAAAAGTGGAGTTACAGGCTGTTCTTACGATAATACTAGCTTTTATAATTACCCATGTATTTACTTTTACTGAGAGAAATAGTTCTTTATATGGCTTCTAGGTACTGCCCTTTATTTCAAACTTTGGAATTCCCTCTATCTGCAGGCCAGGTTTAGTGATAACAAATTCCCTCAGCTTTTGTTTATTTAGGAATATCTTCATTGTTTACTCACTTCTGAAGGACGGTTTGGCCAAACAGAAGATTCTTGGTTACAGTTCAGCACTTTGAAAATAAAGCCTAATGCTTCCTGGCCTCCAGAGTTTCTGCTGAGAAATCTATTTACAATCTGGAGTATCCCTTGCATGGGAGTCACTTCTCTTTTGCTGTTTTCAAGGTTCACTGTTTTTGTCTTCAGTGATTATCTGTGTCATGGTTTACCTTACTCAGAGTTTGGTTTCTGGATGTTTCTATTCATGTCTTTCATCAAATTTGGGAAGTCTTCGGGCATTATGACTTCAAATAATCTCTCTGGCTCCTTCTCTCCCCTCCTTCTGCCACTTTGACTATGTGCCGAGTGGTGACTCACAGATCCCTATGGCTCTGTTCACTTTTCCTCAATCCTTTCCTTTCTCTTCCTTGGACTTGACCATTTCAATTGTCTTGTTTTCAAGGTCACTGATTCTTCTGCCTGCTCAAGCCTGCCTTTGAATCCCTTTATTGAATTTTTCATGTTAATTATGGTAATTTTTACTTCTAGAATTTCTTTTTTATTTCCTTTTAGGTTTTCTAGTTCTAAGAATATTGTCATTTTATTTTATATATTGTTTCCTTGGTCTTTTCCACATATTCTTTTTGATTCTTTCAGCATCTGTGAAATAATTGTTTTAAAGTCTTTGTCTAGTAGTCTGTCACTTGGCCTTTCTTGGAGACAGCTTTTGTTGCTTTATTTTTTCCTTTGAATGGGTCATAGTTCCCAGTCCTTTGTGTGCTTTGTGATTTGTTGTTGTTGTTAACTGGACATTGGAATCTAGCAATGTAGGAACCCAGGAAATCAGATTCTTTCCCTTCCCCAGTTTGTGTTTTTTGTTTGAATGTTTGTTTTTGATTGTTATATGATGTGTCTGTGCTGCGGATCAGCCTGAGGTACAAATTTAAGAACTTGTTGGGTCTTTTCTGAATCTGAGACTTCCATGGGCATGCATAGCAACTTTCTAATTTCCCCAAATGCATTTACTCTTGCACATCCTAACCTTCAATGTCTGGCTCCCCCAAACCATCCCTACCCCCCAAAAAGAAAAAATGAAGGGGAAAAACAGGGCACCAACTCTTTCAGTCCCCTGAAGGTCACTTCAGCTACAGGGAGGGGGCCTGCAACAGTGGCTGCCTCTGTCTGCATCTCCATGATCAGTAGCAGCAGTCAGAACACAGATCCATATTTGAAGGACAGAGTCTGTATTGCCCACTGAGGCTCCCTCTGTCTGCATGCAAACTGCTCCATGAACGCAGGCACAGCTGCCTATCAAGGGGCTAGGGGGGAGGGGTGGGGAGTTGCTACTATGCTAAGGACTGAAAACGACCCAAATTAACTATAATTTACCTTCCAAGTTTCCCCCTTCATTAGACTCCAGAATTCCAAAAGGGTTACATCAGCCAGTTTCTACCACCGTGATTGCTGTCTAGGTGGGGGGACAGATTCCTGGTGTTTCCCACCTACTCACTTCTCAGGGTCCTCTCCCCACCCTGGATTTGCTTTGTTCTGTGACTGAAGCTGTAAAAGTGAGGCACTGATTTCCTGTGATCGTGTGTCCCTAGGTAAATGTGAAAAGAGCCTTTTCCGCCTTTGGCAAAGGAAGATCGTTAGTCTTTACAATGTTCCATCGGTTGGCATCGCTCCTTCTGTTATGTGGCTAGTGTCTTTTCTCATCCCTTTTTCTTTTGGGAAATGTTTGGACCTTAATGTATCATAAAAATCTGCCATTGTATACCTTTGGGACATCGAATATATGCAGACATTTTATCATGAAAGGGGAGGAAATGTACGAAAAATCTCTATTTTAAAACTGGCTTATTTGGCTTACAGACCAAAGAGGAGAAGCATTCAAGATGGCATTGTTTGGTTATTGAAAAAGCCTGAATGCTTGTTTACTTAGGAAAGCTCTGAGCATAGCGGCACTTATATTCTGTCTTTAGGCATGAAGGACTTCTATTTTATGTCCCCTAATAACTCTTTTTGAAATTGTCTTCCTAAATCTATACTCCAGAGTCAAACTGTTAAAACTTTTTAAAGTGTCTTTTACTTCTAAACCATCTTTGGGCGGGGGGTCCCGGAGTGCTGCTAGGTAACACCAAAGAGTTTTCTTCCCCACTTTATGAAGAAAGGATGCCAGGACTAATTAGGTGTGCTTGGCATTCTGCAGGTTTTTATTTGGTTTTAATACCATTGTGAGAGCTGTCCTGTTTATAAAGCTTCCGATATGAAAAGACTTGGCAAATGAAAATGAGAAGTTCAACCTCCACTTAATTATGACAAGTTACATAATTATACGTCGGCAGTCATGAACTTTTCAGTTGCTTAGAAGCATGCTCCCTTTCATGTGAAAGAATGGTACAATAATGGTCAAGTTTTTAAAAGAAAGATTCCATTTTTAGGTTTAAAAGAGCCTTTTTACTTGGTGGTAATCCTAACGTACTTTTTATGTAATAAATTAAAAAGTTCTTCGAGGTTTTTCACTACTCTCATTGTCTAGAATATGTGCTTACCTTCATGGTAGTCACCAACTAACTCCTTAAGAAACTATACCTGTCTCACTTTTGCTACTATTGGTTGGGGTGAGTAAGCACTCAGAAACTTTTAGCCTTATCATCAGTAGGTGGTTCTAATGTTTTCTCATGTTCCTCACAAGACCCCAGCCAGAGCCATGGGATCAGTAATAGGGTCTGTTGGAAGAAACATCAAAATAGTCCAAATAAAGAACCTCTAAAGGTACTTGACGCTCGACACCATAGAAAACAGGTTATTAGTTACAGGCGCCTCTGTTAAGTTGGGAGCACCAACAGAAACGAACATCTCGGGTGACCACGGGGTTGAATCTGCATTTCCAGAACTCGTTCACTTCGAGAAACTGGACCGTGGACTAATCCAATGTTCACAGAACAAGGATTAATTACCTAGATTAAATTAAACAAGTTTAATTGTGGCTGACCTTCTATTTCGAATTGGGCATGTTTATAAAAATCATGTTCCCGCTCTTTCCTCTGTCTTTAATGCTTGATTTAATAGGTTATGTTATAAAAAATAGAAGAAAACATTCTTTAAATGGAATCTTGTTCTAATTAATACTTCATAATCCATAACAAGGAAATCCTTTGAAAGTTCTTAAAATAGATAAGTGATAGATTATCAGGAAAGGTTAATAATAATAATTCTGTAAGTATAACAACAAATGTTAGTTGATCTAGTTTATACACTTCAAAGAACGGTTAAATAATATCAAAAATGTCTTGACTAAACTGTCTACTTTCTTTGACCACAGATTTTCATGAACTGAACTAGAAT
>VMDR010023832.1:0-15362 GCA_007922815.1 Macrotus californicus | reverse complement strand
CGTGAAGTTTTTCTTTGTATGAAATTGCATCCAGTGTTCTTCACTTACACACTTCTATCAAATTCACACACATCCCATAACTGTTTCATGCTCATAATAATTTCCTTTAACGTACTTTCTGATTAACATGGTAGATGCTAGTTTAGCGGTCACATGCTACCATTTGTTTTCAAAGAACACTAGTTTTTCTCCACCACACCCACTCCCTGGGCTGACCACATCATGTGTGCCTGAATTTGGCTGTGAGCCCTAAGTGCCTCATCACCTAGCCCTCCAGCAGCTGAGTCCTTCCTTAAATGACACTAGTTCAGAATGGGGAGGGGTGTCGCCTGCTCAGTTCCACTCTTACCACCACAGCCAGCCTTATTTTACTAAAGTACACCCCCGATCACTTAATTTTCCTACTCAAAAATTTCCAGTGGCTCCCAATTACTTCCTAAATTAAGTATGAGCTTATAGGTCCTATATTCAAAACGAGTATCACGCTACTCATTTCCAGCCCTGTCTTCCACCTGCAGCTACACTACCCAGGCAAGTATTTCCTGCATCTCAAGCCTAAGCCATCTTGCCATCGCTGTGGTTCCCCATGCTGTGCCAGCCAGCAGACCCACAAATCCGTCCTTCTGTTAACACACACTCAGTGCCTTCTCCCACCAGTCTTTCCTGGCTATGACCAATGCTCATCTCTCATGCCCTGGACGACAAAACCACTTCCTACCTCTGATTAGAAGTCTCACTCTTTTGCTCGGTATTCTGATCATTCCTGAACTAATATTACACCTCTGGTCCTTAGCTAGCCTGTAAACTCCTGAGACAGAGCTTTGAAAAATGACTCATCCCATCACCCAGCTTCTCATTACAGAGACCCTGAGTGTCGGGAGGAACAATCTGTAGGAAAAAGGAACCAGGGACGTTTCTGAGCAGATGAATCATGTGATTGGAAATGTATTCTAAGGGGATCAAGGTGGCCTACCACAGTAAAAAGACTAAACTTGGAGCCTAAACTCACCTGCTACATACCAGGAGGGTGACTCACAGCCTCCGCCCCTACACCAGATCAAGGAACCTAATGTGGAATTTCTGCTGTGAGAGTAAATTTGGGTGACCACATTGTTCCTCAAGTTGTAGCCCCAGTCCCCTCATGGTGACCATCTGTACTGACTGGGTTTACAAGGAGACTCCAGGCAGAGAATGTGACTTGTCCTCAGGATCCACCACAGACCTGGACAGCTGGGTAGCAACATGAGGCCATGGATCTGTCATCCCAGACCCTATGCTCTGTAAGTTTAACATCATTAGATTTGGGGAGGTTTTGTGATGTTCATCTGGGAACTCAAAACCCCAAAACCTATGAGGTTGTTCTGGAATGAAGTTGAATTTCTCCTCTGGGAGATGATGAGGGAAAAGAAGGGGAAAGGGAAGCAAGGAAGGAAGGAAGACCTAGTACTAAAATCTGTCACTTTAAAACGGGCAGGCATTCACGATTTTCTTCAGGGAACAACACAAAAGTAAACTTATAATATTTTTTAAACATTTACACTCCTTTGATTAAAATGTGGACAAAAAAACTGCTGGTGCTGAAGCCATTCAACACGGTAGCCACCCCGCTAAGGGACAGCGGTGGGGCTCCACGTTGCTCGGGGCCCTCGGTGCGCTTTCTGGGCCAACAGCACACGTGCTACGGAGCAGTGGCTGAGGCGGCGGCAGGCAGTGCGGTCCATCAGTTGACAGGACGGGGATGGAAGGAATCTCTGCAGTACCTGACACCACCAACATCCATGTGGACACCTACAGCTCTGTGTGGCCACTCGGGCAGATGGCACAAGTTGAGGCAGTAACTCTTTAAAACAGCTACACCAGACATTTGAACGAAGTAAAGCATACTAAAGTCGGTAAAAATAAAGTTGTTCCCTGAGAGATTCCATTATATTTAAAACGTGAATGGATATAATCCAAGAGATTATATTACCCGAACTTTGAAACGTGTGACTTCACATTCAGAAATGGATCTACATGGACATAACTCAAGCACACACCTAAAGAATTTTTAATACAATAAAGGCAGAAATCAATTAATAAGGTCAGCTTTCATAACGCAGGTTACCAACACAAAAAATGTATAAAGTACTTTAAATGTTAGTGATACACATAGTAAATTTTTCCAAAATGCACGGGCAACTCAGTGAAAACAGATGCTGGAAAATGGGTTAATCTAAAGCTTTCCTGGCCTGCTTTTAAAATTAACTTCTCTGTATTTCCTTGTATTCAAAATGCCTCTGCACAGACGTTTCTCTAAGAGACAATCAGGAGCCAACCTCCCAGAGAGAAGACCACTTTCCTTCACTACCTATGATTACCTTCTTAAGCAGCTAACATCACTTTTGCTTCAAATCATTTGGCACCAAAATAGAATCGATACACACAGATGTTTAAAATTTCACTAATCTAATTCCAATATTTTTCATAGCATACTTTATTTCACTGTACTGTTATGATTCAAAATAAAAGGAACTATACCTTGAAACTATAAAATAAGCCCCACTAATTTTTCTTGGGGTCTACTTTGAATTACAACTTGCCAAAACTAATTTGGAAACATACTATATTTAGCAGCTATTATTAAGCAATGTAGATTTCTTCCATATTACAAACTGTCACAATTCAAATGTCAAGTTTATTTTAATAGGTAAAACGTTTTCTAAATGTTAATATTTCTGTAGTGTAAGCTAAAGACAGGGAAGAGGGGTTCTTTCTGATGTTTCAGCAATATGGAAAACAGTGCAAACAGAATCTGCCTTCACAGCATTATTAAAATAACACTAAAATCTGGACCAATGAAGTTCCTTCCCACTATCAAAAAGCAATTTATTTTCAAAGTCCGTAATTCAACGAGAAGCATACTTCCTGCAGAGCCTTGTCATGAGGTCCCAGAGACATCAGCATCACCAGGGAACCTGTTTGGAATGGAGACTCGCAAGGCCCACCCCAGACCTGCTGGACCAAAGTCTGCATTTCCACAAGATCCCCAACGTGCATGTCAAAGTTTGACAAGCACTGTTCTGGAAGAGTATGGCATTTAAAACAAACAAACAAACCAAAAACTTTTAAATAAAATACCAACAGGGAAAAACACTCATAAAACCAGGCCTCCCGCATGGGACAACGTTTAAATCTCACTGTACTACTATAACATCCACCGACAAAACATACATGCCAAAAACAGAGATCCATGGGGCGTGAGATGACCCTCAGACTTCACATCAGGACTACCCTAAGAAAGTAAGACATAATTACATGAACGTGGGTAATCATAACACTCTCCAGATTAAGGAAACTTGCAGGTTAAATTAATTCTGTAGTTTACAGATGAGAACTCCGACATGCAAAGCACAAAAGTGATCGCTAACCTGGCACTGGGCTGTTACTGAGTAAGTCTTCACCCCGCTCTCTCAGCCTGAACTCTACGCAGCTTCTTTGCCTCTGTCCTCTCAGGGTGCAGGAGAAGCAGCACCCACACTCCTGCACTGGCCCTTTCTACTTCCACCAGCACCTTTGTTTCAGATGCGTTTCACTCATTGGCTGACATTAAAGTACCTATCCCAGGTCTGCCACCTACTGCCCCTCCAAATGAAATTCATCTTACAGGTAGGTCCCTGCCAGCAAGGTCTTCCCAAAATACCATCAGAAATCTCATCTATTTCAAAACCCTACCAGCCCAGCCAGGTGGCCCAGTTGGTTGGAGCATCATCTGGTATACCAAAAAAAGGCTGTAGGTTCAATTCCAGGTCAGGGCACATATACCTAGGTTGCAGGTTCAAGAGCCCCATCAGGAGCATCGGGGAGGCAACTGATGGATTCTTCTCTCTCACACCAGTGTTTCTCTCTCTGCCAATCTCAATCTCTCTCTCTCTCTCTCTCTCTCTTCCCCCCCCTCTCTATCTTCTCCGGCCCCAAAAATCAATAAAACATCTCCTGGGGTGAGGATTTTAAAAAACCCTACTGGCCCCCCAGTTCTTAGAGAATAAGGGAGAAGTCCCTCAGTTTGCTTGTGAGGTCGACAAGCCCTGCCTTCCCTGTCTGTCAACACAGCTACCCTCTGTGCCACCCGTCTACCTGCTACAGTTCACCGGGCCTGGCAGATTCCAACGTGCTCAGACTTGCCTCCTGACCTGGAATTTGTAACTCAGATAGTGCCTGATCTTCAAGGCTAAGTCCCACTTCCTCCATGTCCTGAAAAATCCAGCATGAATTCACATTCATTAACATATTCCTTGTCATCTTCTGGTAGAGTCAGTGATTCACCGTAAGTACCATCAGAGCAATGGCTGTATTTTGAGTCCTTTAAAATAACAAGCCCATGAGGAAAGATGATGGTGGGACAAAGACAGGACGCAACACGGGTGGGAAGGGTGGGGACTTATAGGTACGGCTCTATTCCTGGCATAACATCGTATTTCATGATCTGTATGGTGATAATACAATTGTTCACTGTTACTTCAACAAGCTGTATCAAGCTGTATGATGAAGATCTGTGCGTCTGTCTGTGCATGTACTTCAATCCTAAAAACCGTATTTAAAAGTTGAAAAATAAATAAAATGAAATGATGAGCCCAGTGGGAAATCAATAAATACATTGCGGAGTAAGTAATGACTGCCTAAGCCTGCAGCAAAAGCAGTTTCTTCTGAATTGGGACCAACCCATCAAGTCTAGATTGGTAAACTCTGTTTTCTGAAGGAAGGGGAGAAAAAGATCCTTCATTTTGCACAAGATAGTTTTATATCAAATGTTTTATTGATAAGGAGCATACCCCTCACTAATTTTTAAAGCTTAGATCTAATAACATGGCAATTACTACATTCTAAAATCAGAAACTAATCTTATTTTCTAAAATGTCCTCTGAAATACACAAGTGCAGGGACACCAGGGATCTCTGAACACCTTGCAAACTGCCTGATACCTACTAAGTGCTCAACAAATATTTGCTGAATCAATAGATGCGGGTTTCACCCTGGCTGGTGTGGCTCATGGATCCAGCGCTGACCTGTGAACCAAAGGGTCGCCGGTTTGATTCCCAGTCAGGGCACATGCCTGGGTTGTGGGCCAGGTTCCCAGCAGGTGGCGCATGAGAGACAACCACACACTGGTGTTCCTCTCCCTTCCTCCCTCCCTTCGCCTCTGTCTAAAAATAAATAAAATCTTAAAAAAAATAGATGCAGGTTTCTTTTCTGCCATTTATCCTGAAAACAGACTCCTGTAAGAGCTAAGGAAGCCAAATAAAAAGAGTTGAAGAGACTCAGGAAACTGTCTCCCCTAAGGAGAACTTAGCCCCTCCTCCATTCTGTTTCTTCATCCACCAAAAAGAAAAGTTCATGTAAATTTAAATGAAAAAACTCACTAAACCAGGAATGACCACTGTGTCCGCTGTCTCAAGTAACCCTTGCCCTAAAATACACACACCAAAAGCAAACAAAAGTGGAGAAAACACACTACTAATGGTTCATACCTGGTTCCACACTGAAGGTAAAAAACAGCGACTGCAAGTTTCCATGTATTTTAATCAAAATAATATTTTCTCCATCAAGCAATTTTAAGTTTCTTATAGGACAACAAGGAAAATATGTACAAACAAAAAATGTAAGTAGGAGGTCAGTACTGTATGGAGTAGATACACCTCATCACTGGCAAACATCTACCTGTGCTACATGAATAAGCACTTGTGGAACTTTAACCTTCACCAAAAATGTGTGATCTTAGTTATTCAGTGAGGACTGGATACCTTTGAGAGGTATATACTGTATAAAAATGTAGTAAATACTGGACACTCCCTAAAAGCATGAGCCATTAACATATCGATTACAAACCTATTTTTACAGGTTGGTATCAACCGACAAAATCAAAGGTAGAACAGTACCTTTGCAAAGGAAGTACATAAAAATGATGTAAAGCCTCAAAATGCAGAGTAAGAGTCAAAACCTTTGATGATTCAAAGATTTACTGAAAATACTTAATAAAAAATCTATTTCTACATGGTCCTATAGCTTGTATTCTCCACAGAGCAAGCAACGCTTCAATAAACACCTCTGCAAAGACAGACACACTCAGCAGAGGGAACTCCACCTGTCAATGTAACTACCAAAATCACCTCACACTCACACCAAGGCATCTAGGAAAGCTACATCAAGTTACAAAGTAACGGACTGTTACAAAGTCAGGCAGCACACCAAAGGGAGCGGAGTCCGCTGGATTCAAAGTCAAGTCATTCCAGCATCTCATCTGCATTCTGCCACTGCCTTAGCTAACTGTTTAATGTTTTTTCTACCTTAATGAAGATTTTAATTATAAGCAAAAAACTAGAAAACACATCTCTGAACTCTCCACCCCTCAACAAATAACACTTGTGTATTACCTCAGAGCACATTTAACACTGTTCTAATTACAGTGCACATGTAATTCCGCACCTTTCCCACTTGACCTGGCATAACTACTTTTGCTGCAGTCTCTGCTTATATCCACGTAATAACCGCGTATTATTGACTGGAGTGTATGAACTCTAGCTCATGTAACAATTTTCGTGTCGCTGAACCTCTGAGGTTATGCTGACGACTTCACAAGTTAAATAATGCCGGCTGAATGTCCTCACCCATGATCTCTCCTTCCCAGGGACAAACAATATCCCGAAGGACACTGTTCCAGAGGGACTGGAAGGAAGGGCAGGAACATCTTTGGAGATCCTGATAGTCTTGCCAAGTTGCTTTCAGAAGAGACGTCTGTGTGCACTTTTGCACCATGTCACCAATGTCCAAATGCACCAGGTCACTGTGCCTTCGCAACATCAGGCATGCTGGGCCTTCCTTCTGTTTTGCCAGTTCAAGAGGATAAAGGATATTTTAATTTGTGAGTCTTTCAATACTAGATTTACCCAATGTGTTTCCACAGCATTTTACTACTTCATTCCCTCCTTTGTGAACTGCCCATTTGGCTCCTTTGGCCAAGCATCCATTGGGCTCTTAATGTTCTCATTAATTTGATGGAGCCAAAATGCCCCATAAGTACCTTACACTTTCAATTAGTTTTCATGGTAAAAGAACAGAGACTTTAATTCTGTCACTGATCAGTTGGATGAATGTTCGAAAGTAAAGAACATATCACTGCTCCCCTGGACTCCCATCTCTGGGAAATAAAATGTGCTTCACTTTAAACTTGTGACTCTCCAATGTATTTATCACAACCAACATGTCCCAACCGTTACTACTGCCCAAGAGAAAAGAAACTCGATGATGAAAATGGACTGTCCCTGTACACACAAATGGAGTGAAAATATACATCAGTTTAGAAATAGGGTCATGGAGGATTCATATCTGAACAGCAAAGCATACCTGGCTTACATTCTCATTATTAGAAAATTATAAACCCCAAAATGCTATTGACAAATATGGTACATCACTATACCCTAAAGATTGATCAAAGAATTCACAATAAACTCCACAGAGTCAGTTTTTATGTAAGGCCTGGCTTCTAAAATCACAGCTAAAGTTAAGACAAAATTTTCCTTGAGAAGTTTTAAAGACACCACACAGTGTCACACACGAGGTTTTTTGAGTAGTTCTGCGTTCTGTCTCTCAAAGCCCAATGCTCCCAGTTGCTCCTGTGGTGATGGAAGAAATTGCTACTTCTTTGGATGAATAACAGAAGAAATGGGTCTGGCTTGGATCTAAAGGTCTGTTGCATGAAGAAAATATAAATTGTTAATTATATTTAAGCAAACACTTATGGTCAAATTGGCATACATTAAATGTACATAATACAATGCCACTGTAAATTGATAATGATGAAGTAAATGAACTCATTTATCATTTAAAAGTAAAACAAAAGCAGCAACAGAAAACCTGACCAATTCAAGACCCCACTGATCTTACCCTCATAAAAGGACCTTCTCAAATTTCCCTTGAATTAAAACTACCTGCATGCATTACTTTTGCGACCCTAACAAGTATTTTTTTCCAGGAATGAAAGAAAGTATTTATTGACTCACTCTGTGTTAAGATGGGAAATTTAGTGTTGCTCTTTTTCTGTTCTTGTTACACGTATTGAATGGATTTAATCAGATTCATATTATTTTTAACATGCTTGTTTTTATTGTCTATCATGTTATATATTTTTTAGTTTTTCTTTTTAAATTGCACTTCAACATTATTTTGTGTGAGTTTCAAGTCACAGCACAGTAGTTACACAATCACACACTTGACACAGCATTGCCCCCAGTACTCAAATGGCACCACACACATCACCACAACATCAACTACTGTTCTCAATACCTGACCGCCCCGCGACTACTTTGTAACCACCAATCTGTACTTCTTAATCCTTTCGCCTCTGTCTTCCAGTCCCCCCGAACTCTGTCTCCTCTGGCAACCACCAGTCTGCTCTGTATCTATGAGTCTGTTTCGACTTCGACTGTTCGTGTATTTTGTTCTTTAGACTCCACATAGATTCCACATGGTATATGTCTTTCTCCGACTGACTTATTTCATTCAGCGTAACATCCTCTAGGTCCATTCATGCTGTTACAAACAGTAGGATGTTATTCTTTCTATGGCGAAGTAATCTTCCACTGTATATGTGTCCACTGCTTTTTATCCACTTGTCTATGGATGGGCACTTGGGTTGCTTCCACGTCTTGGTCATTGCAAAAAAAATACTGCAATGTTTATTTTTTCTTTTGTTTCCCTTGTCCGAGAAATCAGGAAAAACTATTACTGAGATAAATATCAGAGATTTTACTGTGTATGTTTTCTTCTAGGAGTTTTATGGCTTCCAGTCTTCATTTATGTCCTTAAGCCATGTTGAGTTTATTCTTGTGCATGGTCTTAGAAACAACTTTGACAAGTACTAGATGACATCCAGACTACAGAATACTCCACTAAAATCTCACACTAATTTTTCATTTACAAATACCAAATTACAGTAACTCTTTTAAGTCTGCTTACTTTTTTTTAATGAAAGTCATATAGAAGAACCCAAAGAAAATTTGCACTGATATTTAAAGCTTGTCAGTAATTATGCTTTGAAAACTCATCACTTGGAAAGCAAATGCCAGCCAGATAAAGGAAAGATATTTTGAGGAAAAAGAGAAGGGATTTTTTCAAACTCCAAAATCCCTTTATTCTGGAAACTTGTACAACACAGAAGTAGCACAGTCTCCAGGAGTTCAAGGTTATATGACAGAGAAGTTGCTTCAAATACAGCAGCCCTCTAACTTGTATGCTATTGGACCAGCACCGACAATCAGGCAGAACAAGTGTCTTCACAGAACCAGAACTGAATAGGCAAGAAGCATGCAAGGCTGCCGACTAAAAGGAACGCTTGTTCAAACAGTTTTTACGAGAGGAAATGTTGCATGTACGTGTAGCAGCAGTAAGAGATTAAGTGCAAATGACGAAGGAAGCAAAACAGACTAAGCACTGTGGTGAGAAGGTGCCACTTACTGTCCAGAGAAGCCAAAGATGAGCATGTAACTTTTTTACTCTTTAACCACAAATCTGCACAGAATCACGATGGAAGGGAAACCTAAGCACCATTCTAGAATTTTAAAAGCAAGTCATAAGAACTCTCGACCTGCCTCTGAAGAAGCCAATGAAAAGCTCTCATCCCCAAACCCCGTTTTTAAAATTAGTAACACTTCATTCTTTAATCAAATTAATATAGATTCATTGTGGAAATTTTTAAAAAGTGTGAAGAAAGTCACAATCATCAATAATTCTGACCAAAAAAGAATTAACCAGTCCAGTAGTCAAGAACGCTGAAGAAAGTGAGAATATAATTTTATGACTAATAACAACAAGACAAAGGAATAATCAGCACAGTGTGCCAGCATCTCGAGGCTCCAGAACACTAATTTTGATTAGTCTGAGAAGTGCATCACACACCTAAAGGAGATTATTGCTTCTGTGGCACAGGAGACACTAAAATACAACAATCTGAGAAAGACAAGACAGCATAACCGAAAGCAATTAATCTAAGTGGGTAGCTCAGTTTTTAAAACAACATATCTAAAAACTGGAGGGGCAGGCACATGCCACAGAGGAAACCAAAATGTGGCATGGAACACTAAGAACTTTGTTAGGACGATAACCCCCAGAATTATCTGAAATGCGTGAGCAAACTGTCGTTTTTAGTAAGCAGAGGACAGTTGGGCTCTAAATTTGGAGCAAGGGAGCGGTGAGCTGCACAGCGTGGAGCGCGTGGCTGCTATTGAATGGTCCTATCTTCTCTGGGTCTTTTACGACAGAACTTGGAAGCTGGAAAAGGAACAAAAACGTGAACAAAAAGTGAGTAGCTTCTCTGCCCCTCCAATAAAACAAATAAGCAGAACGTTTCCAAGGCGCTTTAGTAGCCTTATGTCACTTCCTCACTGTGGGACTGTCCAGGACTCGGCACCGTCACAGAAGCAAGTACCAGTTCCTCTACCGGACAATACGCCCCTCCTGCAAGGCCCCCCTCCACCGGCAGTCCCACTGCTCCTGGGGCTCACCCAAATCCGCCTGCAGCGTCAGCCTTTCTGGACACACTGGCACTTGCCACCAGCCAGGCAAGAGTTCACACTGTACACACGTCCCCTACCCCATTTCCATCTTCGCCGCCAACTTTCTCACTGCCCTGGTGGCTGTCAAGGGGCGCCGAAGTTCCCACTGATAGAACCGGGAACCCAGTGGGTGGTGCTCATTTTTTAATTACCCAACGAATGACTGACTCCCGGAGGAGTAACAGAACAGGAGAGCAGAAGATTGAGACGATGGTTCCATCAGGGTGTGAGAGGCCTCTGCTGGGCTACCCCGGCATGCTGGCCCAGAGTCAGAGCCTCACTCCCCAACATCCGTCAGAGGTCGTGGTGCCACACCCTTGAAGGAAAAAGTGCAACTCAGTGGTTGAACAGCTTGCCCAAGGCCCACAGCCAAGAAACGGTTCCAAACCCCACATCCGCAGGCCCCCAAAGCTACTTCTTTCTCCATCTTATCAAGCTAGGAGAGGGGACGGCGGAAGCAGGAGAGGAGAAGCAGCAGATTCCAGTGAGGAACAGGAGCGTTAGCAAAAAGCAAGGGACGGTGCCACCCACCTTGGACTTATCACAGCCGGGCTCCTGAAACAAGCCTCCTGTTTCTTCTAATATGGCTGTCGAATGTCAGCAAAGGACATCTTTACAGTTCCCCAAGTCACTGCTTCCCGTTAGGTGGTGAAACTGAGAATGGATAAATGTCCTCGGGTGCTCAACCTGGCCAAAGCCGTACTCAAACACGGAAACTCAAAAACCAGCAACTTCTAAAGATCTAAGTCCCTTTCCATGATTGAACCAGACCTGGAACAAAAGTCACTAAACTCAAGCCGATTTGTGCAGCTTTGGCAACACATTTAAGCTTGTGGGATCTCAAGGTGTTCACCTGTACGGGCAAGGGAGTTGGGGAGGGAAGACCAGGCGATTTGTGGTCTGATTCTGGGTCTGTTTAATTCTAAACCCTGCAGGCCGAGGACCATCACCAGACAGTAGCTGCTCCAGCATCACTGTGCTGCCTCAATCTCACCTTGGGCTCTCACCTTCAAGGATGAAGTCTCTTAAATGAAGGGAAAGATGTGTCTGAGTCGCTAGACAGCAGACAACATGCATTCACAAGGGCAGAAACACGGCCAGCATCAGGCCAAGAGAGAACCCTCCAACAAGCACTGTTAACCCTGAGTGCATCGCCACAGGCCTACCCCCACACACATGGCGAAGAGAGTCTGACTACACTGTTCAGAAGGTCTACAGATGTCTAAGCAGCTTCTTAGCTTCCTTACTACTCTGAATTCGATTTACAAATCACATGAGAAATTGTATGTACCCTGAAATCATGCAAATGACAAATGACATTTCTAATGAAGAACTTGCTGTTTAAAAGAACTAGTGTGATTTTCTGCTTCGTGCATCTTAAAGGGGGCGGGGGGGGGATCTCCATTTCACCCATCAAGTGAGGCAGATCAGCAGTTTTGTTCACAAAGAATAGCCGAACCACAGCTAATTCACAAAGTTGTCGGATTCCGACTTAGAAAAACATCCTACAGCACGCGCAGTATATTCCATCAATCAGCATGACACTGCACATGTAAAGTTACACTCACCGTCCAAATAACATAAAGCAACTAGGCAGATATCAGCAGTTTCGGAATTTTCTACAAGAAACCCGCTGGCGTGGAGTGTGACACAGGTGCTGCAAACAGCAGGAGACACTCATTCGCTGTAACACTTCAACCACGTATAGTGCAGACCTGCGTACGCTTGCACGATTCGGATGGAGGTCCAGGAACAAAAGGAAAGTCCCACACAGCTCTCACTGCACTTGCAGGAAGGTGTGCCGATTCCACAGAAGCTCCCCCACACAGGCAAACCCCTCTGGGGCTTTCTCAGGTCCCTGTCTTCTGCGGATCCGTTCAAGATGAGGATCTAGACCTCTGACATGGACAATGACATTGATGCCGCTGAGGGACAGGAGAAGTCAAATTCTCCATCACTCTCTCCTGCTCTTCTCTGATCCACAGAAGATGCTACCTTACACCTGTTGATGATCCCCATGGAAACACTATGAAGACTATTTATATTCTGTCTCTCTATTTGAATAGTTTTCAAGTTGCTATTATGTATTTTATAAGATATTTATTTTCCTCTTGACCTAACCAGACCTCAAAAGCCAATCACCACATCCTTTCCTGGTTTTCCATTTCCTCCACCAAACCTGGATGCTTTTCAACAATGGTAGTGTAGGTATAATTTCTCAGGTGCTTTGACAGCATTCTCTGTTTAAGCCCCAGTACTGGTTCATGGTGGAACTCTTAGGGAACAGTCCTCTCAAAACAATTTAGAATGATGCAGACTATAAAATAACAATTACATAAGAAGATGCACAAGCACTTCCCATGCACTGTTAATAAATTTTATGGCAACGTTTTCTGGGGATAAACATCTAATTATGACAGGCCTATAATAAAAAAGACACCATATAAGAACTATCCTAAGGAACTATTTATTTAGTGGAAGTCTTCGAGAATCACAATAGGAGGAAATCCTGCTGTGAAAACTCTACAGGAATTGATTAATAAAATCACGGCTAAGCAGGAATGTAGTCTTCTTCGGTCTCATGCCTATGCTATCCCCAGAAACAACAGTATGTCTCTTCTCCTGCCACACTTGTCATAGAAGCTGTGTTTTTTACATAACAAGGGGAGAGTGGCAATTCCAAGTTGCTTTTATTTTTCTGCTCTGTTTCTCTGGGTTAGACATGACTTGTAAACTAACAAAGAACAGCAATCACAGCAGATGTGAGCTGCAATGCACTGCAGTAAGGAAATACTGAAAACAGCATTCACCAGGCACACATAAAGGAAGCAAACCCAATGTCAGAGCTAAACTGCAAGATAATTCACACAGCTGTGAAGGGAAAGATAGAAGCGGTGGGGTTTCCTCTATTGGAAGGGATGTATTTCCCGTTACTACGCACTCTTCTTGAAATTGAAGCAGATCAGTCTCCCATCCCAGGTTATCAGTTCCAGCTCAGTATCCAAATAAAGCCCCAACCCCCGGGGACTGGAGCTCCCCTCCCCTAACCAGCCTGCCTGAGGGTCCTGTGTAGAGGCTCACATGAGCACAAAATCAAGGATCCGGGTGACATGGAGCATTTCTGAAAGCCTGCACAGCTGCAGGGGTTGCTGGTCAGGGAGCAGAGACGCCCTGTGCAGAAGGCAGCAGCGGTACCTTGCTTGCCCCTCCCACCCAGAACCACAGTCCTTGGATGCGCTGTGGAGCTTGTAGAGGGGAAATGGTGTTTCCTGTTGGCTCCTCAGTCACTTCCCATTCTTCTTTATTGGTTTTGGTGGTTTCCACATTTGCGGGGGGGCGGGGGGGGGGAGCCCACCAGATTTCAGCTGCACTTCATTTCACAGCTAGCACTTAATTCAAAGGGAAAAATTAACTAGCAAAATCTCTTAAAACCAAGAGTCTGACAGTGTTTTTAGGAACAGGTTGGTATGATTCTGAAATAGAATGTTAAAACAAAGTTTGATCTGATTCTATGCATATACCATGCCTTTTCATGAGACATTTAACTCCAATTATTTGTTCCTGAATAAACAGGATTTCTGGGAGAAAACACTGGGGGGGAGGGAACAGGCGGGCCTGAAACAGAAATTAACGTTTCAATCGCCCTGTACTCAGCCACCTGCACACTATACATAGTGTCAAAAGTATGCAATGCCACCCCTGCACTGCAGGGAGAGTCAACACCTGAACCACCCGGAGGGCCCTGAGCAATACTGGACAATCCAGAACGGAACTGTGTGGTCTGAGCAATCACGAGGTTGCAGTGGAGATGTTTGGAACTTTCTAGAAGAACAAAACTGTATAATCAATGGAATTTTCTCCTCACAATGCTTAAGCACTCTAAAAGGTGATACCTATATCTGGCACCTGCTGAGAAACTGTGACACATTGCTTCAATTTTTAGATATTTTTAACTTGTAATGAGAACACAGTAACGGAATGCACCTTGACTCAACTATTACCATGTAAGTTTCCTTCAAATATCATCCCGACTTGCCTCTGCACCCAACACATCACAGCACAAGAAGCCATCAACAAACTGTGGAGGCCTGCTTCAAGGACAAACACATGTGATCGAGCGTGTGAGAGGCACTGCTAAGGGTTCTGAGACACTGCAGGAGGGCAGGGAGCACCAGGCTCCTCCACGGAGCTGGAGTCGAGTGTTGGAAAGGCTGCCTAGGGAGCCCTGGAGGGCCTGGTGTGCTCAAGCACACTCGGGGCACACCGAAACACCCTCACGGAGGAACTCTCCACTTTTCGTAACCTCAAAATGCTAACGCGAGCCTCTCATCCGCTCTTTATAAATAATCGCAGTTCCGACAGTAACATCAAACACAGGCACAAGTACTGCGCACCCCACTTGGGGCTGACCAAAGACCTGCAGCACCCGGGGTAACTCCCTACGCATAAACGCTCTTAGCTGTACCCAACACTGTGCAAAGGTTGACTTATTCTTCCTTCTGGGTGCCAGCTTTCCTCCAAGGACTTAACAGTGAGCATTTACATCTTATTTAGTTTAAAATATTGCTGAGCATTTATACATTATTTAGTTTAAAACGTTTTTTAAAATACCACCTTTGTCAGTATGTTAAAACTTAAGACTTGGTTGAATTTATTTTAATCCAAGAGACAATAAAAATAAAAGCACCAGTTTGGGAATAAAACAGATTAAATGATGCAACTCTTATATAGAAATTCTGGTTTCTAAATATTCTCTCTAAAATACACGTACTTGAACTT
>VMDR010023830.1:0-15368 GCA_007922815.1 Macrotus californicus | reverse complement strand
GTAGCTTCAAACTTACACAGTAACTTGGCTGAGATAACTTTATGGCTATACTTTATAGCTTCGTGGATCTCAAACATTGTAGAGTCAGGACTCCTTCATTCTCTTAAAGGTTATGGACTCAAGCTTTTGATTAATTATAGCTATCAATATTTACAACATTAAAATTAAAAACAGAACAATTTAAAATATGTATTAGTTCAACTAAAAGTAAACCCATTTCATATTAACATAAATATTTTTATGAAAAATATATGCCTTCAAACACAAATATTTAGTGAGATCAGTAGTATCATTTGTGATTTGACAAATCTCTTTAATGTCTGGCTTAATAAAAGACAACTGTATTCTTTGTTTAATTGTGGTAATGTACACACAACATATAATTTACCATTCTAACCATTTTGAAGTATACAGTTCAGTGGCATTCAGCACATTCATAACCATCACCACTATTTCCAGAACATTTTTCAGCCCCCCAATAGGAAAACCTGTACCCATTAAGCAGTCACGTCCTGTTGCTCCTTTTCCCTATCTGCTGGCAACAACTCCTCTGCTTTCTGTCTCTATGGATTTCCCTATTCAGGATATTATATATCAATGGATCATACAATATGTGGCCTTTCATGTCTGGCTTCTTTCTCTGAGCATAACGTTTTCAAGGGTCATCCAAGTGGTAGCAGATAGCAGTATTTCATACCTTTTTGTTACCAAATAATATTCAATTATACTCGTACATGTACATCATATTTTGTCTATCCATTGACCTGCTGATGAAAAATTTGGGTTGTTTCTACCTTTTGGCTATTATGAATAGTGCTGCAATAAATATTCATATACGCATTTTTGTTTGAACACCTGTTTTCAATTCTCTTGAGTATATACTTAGGAGTAGAATTGCCAGGTCATATGGTAAATCTATTTTTCAGTTTTTGAAGAATGGCCAAATTGTTCTCCACAATATTTATACCATTTTACATTCCCACTAGCAGTGTCTGATGGTTCCAATTTCTCTGCATCCTCACCAACATTTGCTAGTTTACGTTTTTAAAGCTATGGCCAACCTAGAGGGTATGAAGTGATACATCATTATGGTTTTGATTGGCATTCCCCTAATGACTAGTGATGTGGAGCATCTTTTCATATGCTTGTTGGCTATTTGTATATTTTCTCTGGAGAAATAGCTAAACAAGTCCTTGGCCCATTTTTTAATCGAGTGTCTGTCTTTTTATTGCTGAGTTGTATGAGTTCTTTGCATATTTGGGACCCTAGACCAGATGTATGGTTTACAAATATTTTCTTCCACTCTAGGCAATGTCCTTTCAGTCTCTAGATAGTGCCCTTCATGCTCAGATTTTAGTTTTAATTAAGTCCAATTTATCTACTTTTCTTTTGCTGCTTATGCTTTTGTTAAATGTTTTTTTTTGTTGTTGTTAAAAAAAAAAACATTGCCAAAGCGAAGATCATGAAGGTTTATGCCTATGTCTTTTTCTAAGATTTTTAGTTTTATTGCATATATTTAGGACTTTCATCCATGTTAACTTTTGTATAAGGTGTAAGGGAAGGGTCAAACTTCATTCTTTTATATATGGATATCCAGTTATCGCATCACTATTTGTTGAAGAGATTACTCTTCCCCAATAGAATGGTCTTTGTATCTTTGTCAAAAAACAATTGACCATATGTGTATAGGTTTATTTCTAAACTTTCAATTCTATTCCAGTGATCTACATGTCTACCCCAATGCCAGTAAACTGTTTTGATAAGTGTAGCTTTGTAGTAAGTTTTAAAATTGAAAGTGTGAGTCCTCCAACTTTGCTCCTCTTATTCAAGATTGTTTTGATTATTGGAATCCCTTGTCATTTTATATGAATTTTAGCATCAGCTTTTCCATTTCTACAAAAAAATCTGTTGGGATTTTGATAGAAATTGCAGTTAAACTGTGGATCTCATAGGGAGCATATTGCCATCTTAATAACAGTAAGTTTTTCAATCCATGAACACATGTTGTCTTTCCATTCACTGATATTTTTTCATTTGAGCATTGTTTTTGTACTTTTCTGCATACAATTCTTGCATCTTATTGATTTAATAAATTCTAAGTTATTAATTCTTCTTGATATTGTAAATTGGATTTCCTTTTCAGAATTTTCATTGCTAGTGCACAGAAATACCAGTGATCTCTGTGCTGATCATATATTGTGCATCTGTGCTAAAGGCTTTTGTTAGCTCTGATGACATTGCTATATGTTCATTCTGCTGTTCTATATTGTTTTGGCTGAGGAAATTCAGAAAATATGAAGAGAATTCAGCTTCTCATAAATATGCATCAATAGTTAAGATAGGGAGAAGGGTTTTAATAGTTTTTCTTTAGATAATTGTGGATATTTGTCTGTGATACTATACAAAGACTCAGTAAGTAATAGTTTCTTAAAGGTTGTTCATAATGTGGCATCTGAAATCATATCAGTAAACATTTTTTTATCATCACCCGAGGACATTTTTCTTGCTTTTAAAGAGAGAGGAAAATGGGGATGGAAGGAGGGAGGGAGAGAGAGGTGGATAAAGAGAGAGAGAGAGAGAGAGAAACATCAATTAGTTGTCACCTGTATGCCCTGTCTGGGAATTGAACCCAGAACCTTTTAGTGTACAGGAAGACACTCCAACCACTGAGCCACGCGGGCTAGGGCTCAATAAGCATTTTTTTACTTAATGTTAATAAGCATTAGTCACATTAAAACTCTTGGCCTTGTATTTTGAATGGGTCTTTTATTCATGCATGATTTTGTAACATTCTACATTTGGAAAATATCAATTCACTGAGTTTTGCAGATCTTTCAGGTGTTGACACTTTTCATTATATGATATTTTAAGAACCACATTATTAATATCACCACCAACTGAATCACAAAATCCTTCCATTTTAAGAAGTCTCCAGGCTTACTGAGAACAATGAAGTGTTATAAATCTAATTTTTGCTTGAGATAACACTTAAGCCTTATTATTGGTAGCAAATACTGTCTTGTTTCCCTTGAAGTAACTGGCTTACTTTGTTCATTTTCGAGAAAAAGTCTACCAAATATCCAAGTCTTACTGACCATAGTTTTTCTGTCAGTCATTCTTTCTATTAAAAAGTGTGCCCTATGATAAAAATAGCTTGTTCAGCTCCCAACTCAAACAAGGGCAGAAGAGCTTGTCCTCCAGACAACCATTCTACTTTCATATACAATAAAAGAGCTTTACTCATATTTTCCATTTCATCAGAAAAAATAATTTACAAATCACACAGTCCAGTGTTGAGATTTAATAAAATGAATACTTTTTACTGATTAATCAAGGAACATTCTTCAGTAATTTTTTTGAATGAGTATGTAGTAGTGAACAATGCAATGACTATTAATATAGTTTGGTAACATTGCCTTGATTCATGCTAAGGATTCACTATGAGTGCACATGAAAACACAATGAACAAATAACTTCTTAGAATTATTGCAAAAACACTTTTGACCTTGAGGACTCTATGAAGGAATCTTGGGGATTGGCAAGGGTTTGCAGATTGCACTTTGACAGCAGTTGATATAGCTACTGAAATGTCAGTTTTGCACAGACTGCCTTAACTTCATAAATGTTGAAGGAAGTAGATGTTAAACACTCTTATCATAATCTCCTAGTTGAAGTCTTCCAGTCTTTTAGCAATGCATTTGGGTGCTCTCATTACACATACTCAACAAGCAATTGCTGTCCCTACTTACAGTCCTAATGAAACTGGAGTTTTAATGGGTAAAGGGCAGATATTTAGAGAGAGGTGACTACGGATCATAGAACGTAGGACCAGGCAGAAAGAAAAAAAAATTTACTACAAACCCTTTTGGTATTCATATCATATTCACCTCCAAGCTTTAGCCCATGCAGTTGATATAAAACAAATAATGTAGAAAGACTGGCATATCTTACTAGACTAGATTAGGTAATGGTTTTATGGCTTTGCCTTATAAGCAACCATAATATTTTTATGCAAAGAATCATCCTTTCTCAAACTAATGTCTTCTTTTGTTATCAGCATTGATTGTAAAGTCTACATAATTTGTGTTTGACAAAGCCAAAAATAACACACACAGAATTTTCTTTTGCGGATGGGTATAGTAAAATATTTATCTTTCAATGAAATGACTAAAACAATAAGATGCAGAAATCTTTTTTTTTTTTTTTAATTCTCACTGGAGGATATTTTTTCACTGCTTTTAGAGACAGAGGAAGGGAGAGAGAAACATGGATTCGTTGCCTCCGGTATACACCCTGACTGAGGATAAAACCTGCAACCTGGTATGTGCCCTGACCTGGCATCGAACCTGCAAACAATGCTCCAACCAACAGAACTGCACTGACCAGGGCAAGATGTAGAGATCTTTACAAACCAAATATTCATTTATATTATGTTATGATATAGATTACCAAATCTGTGGTATCACCTTAAAGACAGGGTAATGAACGGAAAAGTTCATCAAGCTTCTATTAATACATATCAATTCTACAAAATAACAGAATAGATTTAGAATTGAAAGTACTCCCAATGAAAGTAAGCCCTTTTCAAAACAACAAATCAAAGAAGTGATCTTCAGTATGTTTCTTCTTAACAGACAGCTCACTGATCAGCATATACCCTTGCCAGTACTTACCCTGCACGGGAAGGAAGGAAGTCCCACCATTGCTATACACCCCACCCCCTACGGAGTAGATCCAAATGTGAAATACTCTTTGAAGTCAGTAGGCATTCTCTGCTTCAAATAATTCTGAAGGGATTTAGAAGCCAGATGGAATCAAATCTTTTTAAAAAGGTGGGGGGTAGGGGGTGGAATTCACTCAATCTAACTGCACGTAAAAGAAAACATGGTGAGAAGGAAGAAGGGAAACTTTATTTAGATCCAACAATTGCTACAATGGGTAAGTGTGCTTTATTTAGAATTAATGGGGGAAAGGGACCCTAAATACAGACTCATTAATCAAAGTATGCAAAGAAGGAACCAGTAAAAATATCTTTAAAACCAAAACTGAGCAACCACAGGAGTTTGGGTGCTTTGAAAAAATATTTTAAACCAAGTACTTATAATCCTAATCAATCTGACATTTGATCTTTTCTCCAACTCAAGCCAACTTCTCTCTTGCCTGAGTTACTTCAATAGCCTGCTAACCTATCTCCCTCCTAAGTAATCCTTCTAAAAGGTAGATAATACCCTCCTCTGCTCAAAACCCTCCCACGGTTTCCCATCTTGCTTCAAGTAAAAGCCCAAATCCTGGCAATGGCCTACAAAGTCCTATACAATTTGGCTCCCACCAAGCTCATTTCCCATTGCTCTGCCTCCTTGTGTAATCCACTCCAGCCATACTACCCTTCTTGCCGCCCTCCAAAACACTAGGCACTATTCCTCTCAGGGACTTGGCCACCACTTGGTTGTTCCTTCTGCCTAGCAATTTCTCCCAGGAACCAACATGGCTCACACACTTACTTTCTTCAGGCCTATGTTAATCTAAATCTTCCCAACCAGGTCTTTCCTTACCCACTATATTACAAATACGGACTCCCCCTGCCCAAAACAGTCAAACCTCCTTCTCTACTTACTTTCCCTCCATTAATTTATCACCATCTAACATACCAATATTTCCTTTCGTTTCTCTTCCTCTTCCATCACAGGACTATAAGTTCCATGAGAGCAAGGGTCTGTTTGTTCAGCACACATCCCCAGTCTTAAAGCAGGGCCTGAAACACAGGAGGTATTCAATTAATAAATGTGGAATAAATAGATGTAATTTCTGTCTATATTTTGTCATATAAGCACTACTTTCACTTTATGTATATATACTTCATAGTTCTGTGATTCTTTATGTGGGTATGGAAGCTTTGCTTTTGAACTTCTTGCTTGATTTTTCAGATACAGTTGGCCAAGCTGAGAACTGTCACAGAAGTAGTCTTGAACTACCCAGAAAGACCCAGAATAGAATGAGAAGATGCTGTTGCCTCTTGCACTTTCCCTTTATGATTCCCCACCCCCCAATCTTCCCAACTCCATAAACACAATACTGAACACCTAAGAAATTTAATTCGATATCTGCCCTTTAGACTCTATTTTGACTTGTGTTCCACTTCTGGATGATCACCTTCTGCCCTCATCCAATTCCATATACTGGGTCACCTCTCATGTTTTCCTTTGGTGAAATGACTTAATTAAATTCTGTCTGACCATCTCAGGTCTTTGGAGGAGTAGACTCAAAAGCCAGCAGGTTATAGGTTCTAAAGGGCATTTACCTGTACTAATTTACTTATGTGGCAATAGTGATTGTAAAGATCATGGGAAACAAAGCATTTCAAGTTATAGTCTACTTAATTATAAACACGTAACTCTTTCAATATGCACTGACTACTTAGCTGAAGAATTTAAGGATCATATTTGTGAGACTAGTTTTCATCTAGTAATGTCTATATAGACGGAAGCATTGGGATGGTCATTGTCAAACCATTTAACATCCTTGAATTACTTACTAGCATTTATAAGCAATTCTGGATGCCCGAAGTATGTTTGACTCATCCACATTATCAGAGAGTGGTGATTATGATAATCACTATGTTTTAAAATCACAGAGCGAATAGCAATGAGGGAGGTCACCTAGTTTGATCTCTAGCAGAACATATCTCAATCACGCAGTCTGTTGGTTTTTTCCCAAGGCTTCTAGAGAAGCATCACAGTCATTCTCTTGGTCTATAGATTGTTTGAAGATCAGAGATGATGGGAGGTTTTTTAGGTTTCACCCCATAATCCAGTTTTAAATTCATTTGAGTTTAAGTATTTCATTAGTGTACAACAGTCTCTTCCAGTTTCACTGCTAGAAAGTAGAATTAGAAAAGAAAGGCTGATAAAAAGGATATATGGAGGAACAAAGAGTAAAAGGGTGGAATGAAAGAAATCTGGCAGAGGGATATCAAAAAGAAATATAAAAATAATTCAATGTTCTATTAATCTTTTTTTTTTCATTTCCAAGGGATCCTGATCTGGTTCCTTTCTCCAGGCACTCACTACTTGAATACAAAGTACAGAGAGATGCAGGAATGATTAAGAGATGGATGGTTGACTATTTATTAACTGTGCATACAAGTCCAGTTATTCAATAATAAAATTCATTCAGTCTAAATATTTTTACTAATAAAAGCATGCCGTAATAAAGATCCAATCTATATGGAGAGCTCTAAGATGAAAAGGCAGTCTCCTGCCTATTCCCCTGCCACATCTAGATCTTTTCAACCACTGTTAAAAATTCCTTTAGTAATCTTCCAGAAACAAAAACAAATGCATCTCCCTGCACAGGTATGTGAATGTGTGTGGGATGGGGGTGTATGTTTAAATTTTTCTAAAGAAATATCATTATACCTACTATCGGGCAACTTACTTTTTTCTCTTCAAAATACATTTTGGAGATCTTCCCATGTGTCTATTCATGGAAGCTCCATGAGTAAGGAAACTTACTCTTTTTTAAGCCCTGTATTCCCAATGTCAAGAACAGAGGTTTCACACATACTTTTCCTCCGACAAAAAAATCATTAGGTAAATGAATGAGTAAATCAGAAAGTATAGATCTACTTCATTGTTTTGAACAAAAGTATAATAGTGCATTATTTAAGTGTCCCAGAGTATCCAACTGGTGAACATTTAGAAAATTTGCAGATTTTTGGCTATACTATAGTAAAAATTCCTGAATGCATCATTTAAATCATATCCTTATGTCCCTGTATGTGATTCCAAGGCAATTATTTAGCAATATAATAGTTCAGTCAATTGCATTTTTAACTATTGCCAAGTAATACCCCTAGCCAGTTGCATGAATTTACACTCTCATTACAATATAGTATTTATTGTGGAGCAAATCACAAAACCTAAAGGTTAGTGACAGAAACACACATTCCCGGGAACTACATATTCTTTCATCTACAACTTTTAACAAAAGCTGTGTCAGATGAGATCTCAAAAAACTGAAAAGCCTTTGGGCTTTGCTGAGCACTGGGGACATCCTTTTTCTCCAAGACAAAGTACTTGTTCCTATGGGCAAGCTTTTTGGAACCTGGCCAAAATTCATGGTTAACTGCCTCCTTTGTGTACTTTAATGATAAAATAAAATCTTTTTGTAAAAAGTTCAATAACTGCATCTTTGTTAAATGGAAATAACAACTCAAGAGCATGCAGACCCACTGAGAAAGTATTTATGCAAAGGAAACAGGTGGCAGTCCTGTAAGTGCTTGAAATGCTATCACTGGGCTCTCACATAGATTCCACTGCCTCCTGACATTAAAATAAGAAAAGTAACCTATATGCAGAAAGGAGGTTGTATTCACATTAACATTCATGAAGGCTGAGCAGCTGAAGCCCTGTACTTCAAGTAGGGAATACACCCTTTGTCTCCTGATGAGAAAATGTCACAGTGATAAATGGTTACAGACAGGGGTGTCACAAGGGCAACAGACACAGAACAGTTCAGAACAGTTCTGACAAACTTAAAATAATTTTTTTAAGTCTTCCTCTCCTGCAGTTCTTTTTGTAGCATTGTGCTTACCCCCTCAAATAAAAGAAAAATATTGCAATACCGAATTCCTTGCCTTACTGAGGCAACAAGAAAATACTCTTTGAAAATAATTTAAAACAAAGCTTCAGAGTTTTCAGGATGCATAAATACTGTATTCAGACATTTTGAAAAGAAATGCTCTGCACCATGCCCTCTGCCTGTTTGGATCTAAAATGTATATTGTAATCCAGTGGTCAAGGTGCAAAGGCTGTACCTTCAACACTGAGAGGCATTAGGCTCATCATTAAAACACTTTACACCAGTGATTTTTCAACCTTTCTCATCTCATGGCATACTTATACTAATTACTAAAATTCAGCAGCACAATAAAAAAATTATAGTTTTTGCTAATTTGACAAAAAGTGATTGATTTACAAAAAATAATAATACTAATTACCTATCCTTTTTGCTCCAAAGTGACTTTTTAAAAAAACAGGTGCCTGTACTTGTTTATAAGGATTTCTGGTACTGAGAATTAACCAATCAGATGCAACCTGATTATGTGATGAGATCATTAAGATTCAACTCTATTTTATGACCTATATATTTATGGTTCAATATGGCATTCTCACCTGATGCTACTGTTGTATTGGCTGTTGTCATTTTTTATTTAACATTCTAAGGGAAAAGAGGTCACTGCACCTAACTAAATAGTCAAGTGTACACTGTAAAAATTCTCGAGGCACTGGTCGAAACAATTGCTGGACAATTGCTGCTTTACACTTATTTACATAAATTCAAATACATTATTGTACTCATGAGGAAATTCATGAGGAAAATCATATATGAAGTCATGAGTTTGTTTAGCACAAACTAACATCACATATACGTCAACTGTAACTACCAATGACTTTCAATTATTTTTCGAAACAAAATAAGTTACAATTTGTAGACAGCTTTGTGTTCATGAGAATTGGAAGCCTGAGAACCAGGGCTGGAGGGCAAACATTTCCCATGCCTTGACTCTAGGTGGCTCACTTGCCTCACCTATAAACAGAAAGGCTGACACGACCGTCTTCTGCCGCCCAAGGTTTTTCTCCAGTGTTTTGTCTCTTCTGCAGAACTCTAGAGACTTCAATATTAAGAGTTATAAGCCTGGTACAACTTTCTAAAACATGGACGTGAACACTGCTCTTGAGCGACCATCCTCACCCTCCAGAAACCGCCAGATACAGAGCAAAAAGAAATGCACAGCAGCCCTCGACGAATCCTCGGCACCTCCTCCAGTCAATGCTTTCTAGACTGTTTTGCCAGAGGCGTGTGAACTCAGGACAAAGGCACAGCCAGCAGGTCGCCCTGGATCCCGGAGTTAGCCTAAGAACTTGGCCCGCAGGGCGCTTCCATAGGGGATGACGGGGCGTGGCCAATGGGAGCAGGAGAGGCGGTGCTGGAACTCGGACCCCGCCCCCTGCCCCCTGCCCCCGGCGGCGCCCCGCGCCTGAGCGCCGGGCTCCGGCCTGTGGAAGGCAAGCCCCGGGTTCTGAGTACGCCCTGGCGCCCCCGCTCTCCGCCTCCTCCCCCGCCCACTTGACGCGATGACGCACAGCAGGTTTGCGGACGTGGCGGCGGCGCAAAGCCGGGAAGGCGGAGACTTTGGCCTGGGCGGCGGCGGCGGCAACGGCGACGGCGACAGAGGAGTAAGAGGAGGACGGTGGCGATCAAGAAAGGGGCCTCGGCCATGAACTTGCCTGGGACGGCGGCAGCGGCGGTGGACTTGGCAGCCGTCTCCTCGTGGCGTCCCACTTGCTAACGGGACAGGTAAACATGGCGGCAAGAGGTGGGGAGTGGCTCCGTTTGAGACGGCGGGGTTGGGCCGCAGCTGCGCTCCTGCTGGAGGTGACGCGGGGGCATTGGCCGCAATCGTGGCGGGGGCGGCTGGAGGAGATCCCGAGGTAGAGAGACCTTGGAGTCCAGCCCCACCAAAGCCCATTGATAATATTGTTGGGTAAACTGAGGCTCAGAGGAAGGACCTCTACGTGCCCGATTACCGCAGCGACACTTTTGCCTCCCAAACACTATTTCTCCCACGACCTGGTGTTTGTATTGAATGTTCGCTGACGGCATCTTGTCCACATCGTCCAGGTGTGATGGTGGAACATAAAAACCTGAAGTTAAATAATCATAAGGGATAACAGGGAAAGGAAAAACTAGACTTGTGGAATGGTGGAAGAGGGAAGTTGTTTTTAAAAATTGAATTGGCTCTGAGGGATACAGTGCCAGTGATACCGTCCCGGTGATGAACCACTTTGTACCCCGTCGCCGTTTTATTTGTCCCTGTTTAAGGAATGTCGAAGAGAAACACCCAGCAGCATTTATTACACAGAACGACGGTGTTTGGGAAACCATTTTCACATACAGACTGAGCTGATGAATCCATTGCTAATTTTTGTGACCGCCTGTAAGCCACGCAGCAGGCAGACTTGTTTTAGTTTTTTGAAGAGGGGATTCGTGCTTTTTTGTCGCCCAAAGATAGTTAAGACGAGTGAAGAGAATTGAGTCAGAGGACTTGAGGACTGTGTACTTTCTGATTTCTATATAGTTGGCTGAGATAATTATCTGCCTGGGCCAAAGTCTAGCTTTCCATTTCTGTCAGACTCAGTTCTTGATTATTCAGAAACAGAATACCAGTTTGTGATATTCTGCCTGCATTTCATTACAAGGGAGAGTTAAGAGATAGTGAGACAGGAAAAATTCAGTCTTCATATACTATTTAGCAATATGTCACGGATAGAGGTTGATATAAATCTCTATAATGGATTTTGGGCATTGCTCAGTGACTTTTAGCGGCACTAAGCCACTTTGGGGTTCTCAGAACAAAACAGGAAGGAAAAGAAGTTAAAGGGCAGCGTAAGTGGGACAGTATAACTGTGTGTAAATTGCTGTATGATAAGTGGTTCTTAACTTCTAAAGTCATGGACCCCTTTTGAGAATATAATATTTTCCCTAGAAAAATATACATATGTATAACATGCTTATGAATCTCAGGATTCACAGACATTCCCTAGGTCAGCAATTTTCAACCATTTTCCCACACAATTTTTAAAACATGCAATACCTGACTATTTATTTTAGTCAGGGGCACTGACCTATTTTTCCTTAAATTGTAAAATAAAAAAAATCACAGCCAACACAATAGCCATCCAGTGTGAATAAATCAAAATTACACCTATTTTTTGTCAGATAAGCAAAAATATATTTTTTTGGTGTGCCAAAGAATTTTAGTAATTAGTTTATATGTGCCGTGAGATGGAAAAGGTTGAAAATTGCTGCCATAGATTAAAGTCACAGGGCAGGAAAGATGTGGTTAAAGAAGTGGAAATAAAACCATTTATTTTTGGTAAAGGTGAGATGCTCTTTCAACTTTTTTGAGAATTACATAAAAGTAAAACATCCTTAATTTATTATGATAGTAAAACAAGTTTAATCACTTTGTCATATGTTAGGATTTTGAAAGACTTGATCATACCTTCAGAACTGCTTTTGAGATGTAGAACGTTAGGAGCTTTCTTTAGTTTGGTGGCTGTCAAGTTAGGAATTCTAGTTCATGGTAATAAATAATGTAGCACCTGGAGGAATAGGTGACATAATCTACTTAATATAGAGGTATTGGTTATCTCTGTGATCTGAATGGAAACCCTTGAGTTTTTAAAGCATTATGTTGCCCTAGAGAAGGGTCAGAAAGTGGTTTTCAAGGGTTGGGTTCAAAATATGAAATTGTTCCAAAAAGTTTAAAAGTATGTGTCTACATAGAAAGTATATAATCCATTGTCATCCCAACCCTTAAAGTCTGTGAAGTTTGGATGACAAACTGCAAACTCCACAGACTTTTGGAGTTTGTTTTTGCTGATTTTTTTCTCTTTTTCACTTGGTACTTGTTCACAATATTCACAACTAAACTAAGTCCTTTTTTTTCGAGACATCATTTTGCCTTGGCTTCCATGCCACATGATTTCCTCCTCTTCTGAACAATGCTTTTCCATCTTTTTTGCATACTGATTATCTTTTACCCAGGTACTAAATGTAGCAGTTCTTCAGGGCTGTCTGGAACCCCCTCTTCTTATTCTACACACACTCTAGATAATCTAATCTGTACCCACAGCATCAGGTTTTTTCTACCTGTGTGCAATATGAGTCAGAAAATTATTTCTCTAACCCAGACTTTTTTTGAATTTGACTCTATAATCCACTGGGCTACTTGCCATTCATTTTGGCTGTCTTTGAGGAGTTTATAATCATAGTTGCTGCCCCTATCCCCAAGCACTTCCTCCAGTGTTCCATATCTTAGAGAATGGCACCACCATTTTACTCATTGATGTAAATCAGAAATCTTGGCATGATCCTTCACTTCTTTATGTTGTTCATATCAGAGCCACATTATTAAGTCTTAAGCATTTTATGTCCAAATGCCTCTTACTGCCTGCCCATGTCTCCCCATATTTCACAACAATAACTGAAAGTGGTCTTACGTGAACAGTATGAGGCTAAAACTGTGAAAGTGGAATTACTTCTCATATTGTTCATTTTTAATGAGAATAGATCAACTTGATGAATGACAGTTGAAGAGTGAGTATGCAATTAAACAAAAAGTATTCATTGATATATGTTTTTAACTTCGGTCATCTCTCAGTCAGTCTTGCAGTGTCTTTTATGAAGGAGAAATGAACATAGTGACTTAAAATCTGTTCAGTGTCAATGGACTATAAATTGAATTTCAGGAAGACTTTGATAAGTTAAAGTTTGGTGAAAACTCAAGAGAAGAAATATCCCTGGTAGAGAACAAAATTATGACCTATCTAGAAGTCACCAACTGTAGTAAATATAAATATTATAGTCAGCATGATCCAAAGAGGGAGGTAGCTAGCACAAAAGATATTTCACCTCCTGAAACACCAATCCAAAAGTACCTATGCACCCAACGTTCATAGCAGCACAATTTACAATAGCCAAGTGCTGGAAGCAACCTAAGTGCCCATCAGCAAATGAGTGGATCAAAAAGCTATGGCACATTTACACAATGGAACACTATGCAGTAGAAAGAAAGAAGGAGCCCCTACCCTTTGTGACAGCATGGATGGAACTAGAGAGCATTATGCTAAGTGAAGTAAGCTAGGCAGTGAAAGACAAATATCATATGATCTCACAGTTAAGTGGAACCTAATCAGCAAAACAAACAAGCAAGCAAAATACAAGCAGAGACATTGAAAATAAAAACAAACTGTTGTAACCAGAGGGGAGGGGGAAGGGGGGTAATGGGGAAAAAAGGGGAAGGGTCATCAAGGAACATGTATAAACGACCCATGGACAAAGCCAACCGTGGTAGGAATGAGGGTGGGTGGAAAATGGAGACAACAACAATAAAAAAGATATTTGAGCCCCACATGAACTTAAAATGGAGAACAAGCCAAATGTTTTGGATTTATAAAAGTATTTGTGTGTATATGTGTACCTGTAAACCATTGATTCCATCAGAACTATAATTTGTGTGTATATATAATCACCAGTTTTTAAGATGATATAAAATTATCTGATATTATTCACATGCTCAAATTAAGGGGAACTTAATTTTTTGACTTAAAAAAAGATTATAGCAATTTGTCCTTGTTAAAATGTAATCACCCTAACATGTTTTGTGACATATGGTCTATAAGAATGGATTACCTCTTTGTCCCCATCCCTCATCTCTGCTGCAAAATAAATATTCACTGTACTTCAACAGTTATAAAACTTGAAGCTAATTTTTAAATAACTGAAACCATTCTTTAAAATAAAAACAAAATATAAAGTGTTCTGAATGTAAGATTCATGTAATATCAGTTAAATAGATCAGCTGTATTTCAAAGTTTTCTCTGCCTTGTTCCCCCTACCCGCCCAGGTTTTGGCATTATGGCAGGGAGGCATCAGAGCCGTTTCCCTCTTCCAGGAGCTCTTTCGAGTGGTCAAGCCCATGCATTTGGAAATTGCGCAGACGGCGATGTGGTGGAGGAGGACGCCGACGTTTACGAGCTTCGGGCCAGAGGACGAGAGAAAATCCGAAGAAGCACATCAAGAGATAAGCTTGATGATGTCATAGTGTTAACAAGAGATATTCAGGAAGGAGATACTTTAAATGCAATAGCCCTTCAGTACTGTTGTACGGTAAGTTTTAATTTGATTTTTCATAATACAGTCTAAAATAAATTATTCATAGCACAAATTAAAATAAATTGTTTTTTATCTTGTCTTCCCCCACCCCCTCTCCTTTCCATAGCCTGTTTCATATTGGTGGATGTTAACTTTTTAAATTTTTAAGTAAATAGTTGAATTTCTTGTTTTCTAAATTTGTGATTCTATTTTCACTGTTGAAAAACACCCAAAGTGTTATCATTTTCTCCTCATCCAAGTTGTAAGAGAATGTGGAAATCTATAAAGAAGTTTTACTCTGTCCCAATTTCCTGAGATAACACATTTGTATTTCTTTACATACCTTTTTTTGTGATTTTATACACATAAAATACTTGGGAGGATGGTAATTTTTGCTTTTAAAATTGGTTTATACCATGCCTGTTACTCTGCAAGTTGCCTTTGCCTTTTTAATTACTTATTTTATCATAGATATTCCCTCATAGCCTTGTAGATCTAACTCATTATTTTATATAGCTATATAATTTCCCATAGTATGGATGTACTGTGATTATTAAGCCCTTTTCTTACTCAATGATGGTCAGGATTTTCCCTGTGGTTTTTCATTGTGCTGTGCATATTATCAGAACTATATCTTTAAATAGAGG